>JASVEL010013879.1:0-212168 GCA_032618575.1 Nicotiana noctiflora
AAGCATACTACTATAGTTTGATATTCCTTTATTGGAAGAATATAAAAACAAAGGATAAATCCTATATATTTTAATATTTTCAATACTACCATTATAATTTATTTAATATTCACAGATTATTTCTTATATCTTATGTTATTAAATTAGAATAACTTTAAACATTACTTATTCTTGTAGATCATCAAAACTGGGAAAAACCAAAGTTATAGTATTATTCATCGCACAATAGTTAAATACAATAGAAAAATAAAAAATATGGTGAAGAATTCAGTCGCCCTGCAATGTGCACAATCTCTGCTACATTTTTAAAAAATGCTTTTGAAGAAGGCTGAACACCAAGATGTCTCTCGTGAGCAGCTCTCATACTAAAATTGACTTCCTCGCGAAGTAAGCGGGTCACCCAAGTAATTAATTAACAATAGAGGTAGATTTTAATGTTGATTATTTTTTTTGGCCCTCTTTATTTTTTTATGCCTCTTTAAGAGAATATCATCAGGTTTTACAAAGTCAAAACAAAATTTAAATTCAACAAAATTTGAATTTTCACAAGAGTATGTGTTTGTAAAAATAGTGAGAAGAGAGGAGGTGAATGCCTACGGATATATGGAGCAAATGTATAGGTCAAAATCTGATCAAAAGAATTTTACTTAAGGAAGAATGACTAGGAGTCAACCAAGCTGAAATAAAGTACAAAAAATAATATACCAGGTAATGATTCAGCTACGGTCGAGGTCGAACACACAGTTCGGCTCGAACGGCTTGTTCGACACATAGACATTTCAGAGGAATACTCTAGAGGATATTCCAAGAATTTAGGTACCCTAGTTGAGGACCGCTGGATAAGGGATGTATTTTGTATAAATATCATGAGAGAAAATAACAAAAAGGGGGCTAATGGAAATACATACAAACATACATCTATCTGTAGGAGAAGATTTTCATTCTCTCAGGATCTTCGCCAAAAGGGAGAAAAATCTCATGATCCTAGCGGTCATTTGTAGTTCAACAACATCAAATATACTGTCTATTTTGTTCAAGAATGGTGACAATTTTCCTTTAAGTCTGTTTTGTTATCATTAGATATTTATGGGAGCCATCTTTCTTTTCTTGTATTATGGAATCCAATCGCGACTATAATCAAATTTTACATTCAGCTATGTTTGTTTGTTCTTGTCTTCTATCTCAGATTTAGACTAAATTATCTCTGGTTAGGATTTACCCCATATCATATAATTTAATTAGTTAACAAAAAGGGTAAAACTTTTTGGTCAAACAATTTGGCGTCGTCTGTGAGGATTTCCTATCCAAAGTTTTACTTTGCTCTAGATCTAAACTCGGTTCTAGTTCTACTTCCCGTTCGTTGTAACTTCATCCTTTCGCCTGTATGCTTGTAATGCGGCTTATGTTTCCATATCTTGACGCACTCGGGACTGGATCAGATTGGGACTTGAACTCAAAGATCCCAATGGGCGAAGTAAGTCATCAGCCCACAAGGTACCCAGATTCGACTAACGTCGAAGCTAAGCACGAGGCTAAGATCGGATCTGAAGCTGGCACTCTCAGTTTATTGCCAATAAGATCGAAGGGACTTTCCAGACCCAAGTAGCAGAGACGGCAAAAACACCAAGCCAAACACCCATAAAAAGGCATCCGAGTTCGGTAGATATTAGCTCAACCAATGATAGCAGCTACCAAGCATAGCCAAAGAAGGGAACATGGTCGCTCTCTTCCACTCGTTAATTATTCAGTCAAGGTCACAAACGATTTCGTTTCGCTTTAACTTGCTATTTATTTTAAGAGTGGGACATGAACAAGTTCATCCTCGCCGACACGCGGGGAACAAACTCCACTAAAATAACACACTAAGACTTCGCCATATCATTGTGCAGACAACAATCAAGCAATATCCCCTAATAAGTTGGCACTCAATGCCGAATTCTCCAACATAGAAACAGAACACAAGTGCGTGAAAATCAACCACACGCTCGCCAAAGCCACTATGCATGACACAACTAGCTAAAATTCAATATCGTACATACATTGAGACGTCCTGAAGCTTGTGAGAGACATTCATCGCCCGGCCTATCAACTATATTTCCAGGCCGAGCAATGAAAGGACTAGAGAGACTAGGCCATACAACAACATGTAGTATTCTCCAATAAATGAGTAAGCAAAGCAGTATACAAAATTCTTACGCAACTCCACCAATTTTACACATCACACCAACACAGGAAATGTACATCGAGTTCGTTCGAATTTACAACAAGACAATTCGACCGCACTCAAAATCGCAAGACAAATGCAACCTCGATCGAATTAACTAGTCTAAATTTGACCTATCTCGAATCGGAAAGACAAAATCGAACTCGCTCGAATTAACAAGACAAATTCGAACTCACTCGAATTAAGAAGACAAATTTGACCTCGCACGAATTAACAACTTTATATTCGACATCGCTCAAATTGGCAAAACAAATTCGACCTCGCTCGAATTGGCAAGTCAAATTTGACCTCGATCGAATAGGCAAGACAAATTCGACCTTGCTCAAATTAACAAGTCTAAATTCGACCTTATTCGAATTAATAAGTATAAATTCGACCTCACTCGAATTGGCAAGTCAAATTCGACCTCGGTCGAATTAACAAGTCTAAATTCCACCTCACTAGAATTGATAAGACAAATTCGACCTTACTGGAATTAATAAGTCTAAATTAAACCTCGCTCGAATTAACAAGTCTAAATTCGACCTCACTCGAATTGACAAGTGAAATTTGACCTCGCTCGAATTATCAAGACAAATTCGACATCCTTAAGAACAAGTCCAAATTCGACCTTGCTTGAATTGGCAAGTCAAATTTGACCTCGCTCGAATTGGCAAGTCAAATTCAGGCTTGCTCAAATTAGTAAGATAACTACGACCTCACTCGAATAAACAAGTCTAAATTCGACCTCACTCGAATTGGCAAGTCAAATTCGATTTCTCTCAAATTAGCAGACAAATTTGACCTCTCTTGAATCAACAAGTCTAAATTTGACTTCGCTCGAATTAGCAAGCTACATTCGACCCCACTCGAATTAACTAACAAAAGTCAAGGACATATTGCAAGAATATCCTAGAAATTCAAAAAGGCAAGAGAAGGAAAGCAAAAAGACGTACAACCAAGGAAAAATCAATGGTTCCATTCAAAGAAAAAATAAATTCTTACAAAGGGCCAAAAGGGGCCCCCACCGAACTAACTAAGTATTGAAAAAACTAAGTACACGAGGAAAAGTTAAGTACAAAAGCTTCACTCAGCATTATCTTCATCCACACCGTCATCTCACTTACCATTTGGTTCAGCGACTTCACCTACACCATCACCTCTCCATCAGAATGTTCATCATTAAAGGTAGTCATGTCCTCGGCCTCATCCTCTCCACCGGCCACCAGTATCCGGGGTCATAGCTGCAGACAAGCTGGGCCTCACGCGTTTTAAGATGAACTTCTTTGAAAGCATCTTTAGAAACATTACCCACTGCCAACAAAGAAACATTACCCACTGCCAACAAACCCTTATCTATATAGCCTCAATCTTTATTTTATTCCAGTGGGAAACTACGTAAATACGATGGGATACGACCGCTCGTAATGTCTTTCCGTTGGTATGTAGTTGGATCGATGCTTCGCCTCATCCGTGCTCCTTGGAAACCTTGACTCTTCAATAGATTAGATTCATCTTAACTTAAGAAGAGTGATTCTCTGTCTTCGTTCGTGATCATGTTGGGCGCAAGGTAGTTGTAGATTCTTGATCTATATCTTCCATTTTTGGGTGTGTGTTATGTCTTGTATATATATATATATATATATATATATATATATATCCTGCTGAGCCTTAGCGTGGATCCTCATATCGTACAAAGGGCGAGGAACGTCAACAGAGGCGGACGCAGGAGAAGGAGGCGAAGCCAACAATCGCGCTCTCTCAGCTCCGAGAGCAGTAATTTGATCACCCAAATCTCCCTGAAGCCCACAAATTTGTTCATTAAGCCGCACCTCCCTTTGAGCGGCCGTTTTCATCTTAGTTGCTCATTCAAACCTAAGAACGGAGATAGAATCTTCCAATGCCGCAGCCATCACCAAGGTCGCTTCTCGTCCCCCTCGCCATCTTTAACTCGATTGCATTCCTTTCCAACTCGGTCACCTTCTCCACCAATTAAACACTTAGACCGGTGACTCTGGGGGCACTCTGCTCAAGCTTCGCTCGCAGGGCCACCACTTTTGCCTAAATATTAACACACTCAGCCAAAACCCCTTGCCCACCTCGAGCTCTTCTTCTTTAGCCTTAAACTGCCCCTCAAGTTTGCTACATATTCCAATGTATGCATATGATCCTCGTCCTTCCGCTCCAACTCCCCCCCCCCCAAGGGACTAAAAATTGCCGCCCGCTCTGAGTCGTGCATGCATCTCGTGGTACTTATCACGATATCGGCGGTACTTTGAAATTTTTTTTTTCAAAAGTGGCAGCCCGCCTCTTCTTGCGACAGATACTCTCTGTCTCCAAAATGAAAGTTTGAAGAAAAAAAATAGAATAAAAAGAAAAGGTCAGCAAGAGTGGAAGACGTGAAATGTAGAAATCAATAAAGAACTTACCCTCAAAGCAATTCCGGCTACGCCTCGCAACAAGCCAGCATCGTTGATCTTCTGAAGCACTCTACTTTATGTAGTGGAAGAAATAAGGGCAAATTGGGGCACCAAGCTCACTGTGTCCTCCAATAAATCGCAATCCGAAGAAATCTTGATCACACGGGAGGAACCGTCCATTCCCACATCAACCCAAGTGAACCCCGCCTCAAACGTGCTTATGTTCTCGGGGTCAATATCTGAACCGGATTCATAGTCATCTATAACCATGCCCTTTTCCTTCTCACTGGCCGAAGAGGGAGCACGTGCCTGTTATAAAGTCGATCCACCACTCGGAATGATTGCAGCAACCTCCGAGCTCTACCCCCTACCACGATAGACTCTCTTACGCAAAAAATAGGACCACCTCTACGCCCGAGGGTGACACGGTCTCCTCATCTAAATTAACATCACCAATAGGCCCAGATACTGCCAACACAGAATTGCCCCTCGATCATGGGTACCCCATTAACCCTTACTCTCTACCTCTTTAATGGAGCTTTTTTTGCCATCATCCGGAGACAATTCGTCAACCTAATGAACTACGAGAATTAGAGTTTCTACCTGACGTGGAACCTCCTAAAGGACATGTCTGGGAAGGGCTATAGTTTGTTCCCTAGCAGCGGCATAAACGCTCTCACTTGCAGCCGCAATCGGTGCAGGTCCGATCGAGAGACTCAATTGAACGAAAGTAGGTATAGCAACTCGTCACCTTTCTCATGACTCGCCAACCTAGGAACGAGTGAAGCTTAAACCAAAGAGGAAATTGGGGGGAGGGGGTGGAGGAAAATACAGAATAAAGGGCAAAGTGGCCAAGGGCAAGATGATATGACTCACTAATAGAGGTTCTACGCTCGAATCTCTCGTGGAACAATAACCATTCACGAATCCCTATCCTATGGGGAAAAACTTGGCTCACCCTCTCGCGAATATAAGCGACTAGTAGAGGAGGTTCCTTCTCGGCTGCAAAATAAAGAAAAGGGAAAAAGAAGAACAATGGCATCAACGGAAGGGGACAACGAGAAGCAATTTGAGAAAAAACAAATAAAAACTTATGGGTATGATTCCACTTCTCAAGAAACCCGCTAGGATTTGACACCACATGCTCCATCCTCACAAAGAAGAAGTTCTCCCAAAAGCAGTGATTGGTCTTATCGTCCATCTTCACCACCAATCCATCGATCCCGAGGTGACGAAGATGTATTATAGTACCCTTATAAAAACTAGGTACGAAAAGGTGAAGCGTGTGACTGAGAGAAATTCCCTGGCCAGCCAATTTTGGATACTTGGTAAGCATAAGGAAGAGCATGTATATATACGGAGAGAGCTAAGCCAGGCACACCCGATAATAGCGAGAGAAGTCCTCCTCCAAGGAATGAAGAGTAACTGTATACACGATGACAAATGGGTTTGCATAAAACGCGAAGTACCTCGGATAATGTACTGCACAACGTTGCTATCCGCAAAAATGAGTTCAACATGGTCAAGAAATATCCACTTAGCCTTAAGGACAGAAAGCGGCGCAACACCCATTTCAAATATTATGGGCTCAGGATCAGCGTCAGGTAAGTTTTCTTGAAATCAGTCCTAGATTTCCCTGAGTGTGGAATTATCTCATCCATAGTGGAAAAATTATCATCTTTTACAATGGTTATCCCCTTTTCATGGGAGGGCATATCCATTTCCGAGGCAATAGTATCAAAGACTCTACCAGATTAAAAGGTGCACTAGTCATGTTTTCTTTGGTTATGTAGATGAGAAGTGCTAAGGTGGAGGGGTATGGTAAGAAACTTTTAAAGAAGAGAGATGGAGACGTAAGAATCTGAAGAGGGAGGGAAAAAAAGCCTAAAGTTTTCTGAATAATTTATAGGAAACATAACAACCCAAACTAGAACTTCTCTTCTCTATTTATAACGATACAAACACCCTCAAAGTGAAAACCAAACGCGACATATTAACTCCAAAATAGAACAGGCATAGGAAATGGCGTAACGTATAGGGAACGTGCGTCATAATGACACATGATGATTTGACATTATTTCAAACTGATGCAATGGTCATGTATGACTCTCGAAGAATCGCATCGCCATCTCGCTATGAAGGGTTCACCCCTCGACCCAGATGCTTAGATTTCTCAACTCCTAAATTGGCGTAGTCCGCCATCAATCTCATCAAAATATGACCCCGACAGGTGAAAGACTAACTGTATAGGTCATAACCTGATCAAAGGAATTCTACCTAAGGAAGAACGACAAGGAGTCAACCAAGACGAGGTCATGTACAAGAAGTAATATACCATCGAATGATTCAACTACGATCGAGGTCGAACACTCAGTTCGGCCCGAACTACTAGTTCGACACTTTGACATTTCAGAGGAATACTCTAAAGGCTATTCCAAAAACATAGGCACCCTAGTCAAGGACCGATGGGTAAGGAAAATATTTTGTATAAATATCATGAGAAAGAGAATAACAAAAAGGGGGTTGATGGGAACACATACATATACATATATCTCTCTAAAGTAGAAGATGCTTTCATCCTCCGAGGATCTTCGCAAAAAAGGGAGATCAGGATCCCAGCAGTCGTTTGTGGTTCAAATTTATCAAATGTATAGAGGTCTATTTTCTTCATAAATGATGACTCTTAACCTTTGTGTATTCTTCGTTTATCATTCGATATTTTTGGGAACCATCTTTCTTTTTTTGCATTATGGAATCCAACCGCGATTATAATCAAATTTTTCGTTCATCTATTCTTGTTTGTTGTTGTCTTCTATCTCAGATCTAGATTAAATTATCTTTGACTAAAATTTATCTCATATCTTATTATTTAATAAGTTAACAAAAAGGGTTAAACTTTTTGGTCAACAGTAAAACATGTATTTATAACATCTTATCTGACTACTTTTAACACACACTTCATAATAGTCATCTGATTTAAAATATATGTTTACGTGCTAAAAAAATAAAAATTTAACCGGCTATATATATAAAGATGCCTCTATTTTTAGCAGACATCAAAATTCCATTTTATTCTTTCCAATTTTGGTTTTACGCCTTCCTATTCACAATCCTTAATTGGGTAATCTTAGGATTACTTAGTGTCACGTCCCTTGATAAAACTTGTGGTGCACAAAAAGTTTTCAGTATACACTAAGACAACAAAGCGCATGCTGCAAGTCCAGGTTTCCCTAACCCCCCCCCCCCCCCGCAAGCCCCAAGTCCAAACTGAGGTGTCTGCATGTATACACTTCCCACAGTCCACTAATGTATGCATCTATATAAGAGCACCGCCCTCTTCCACCATTACAGATTATGACTGTTTGATTATCACCAGCCTTCTTCTGTCTCTCTCTTTCGACTCATTGGGCATACACTCAACGAGGTGCATACATAGCAACAACACTCCTCTCTCCTTCCCATTTTGATAAATAAAAGTAGGTTACTTCACGCTATGAATACTAGTCCCAATGCCCAACACTTAATTCCAAGCCAGACCGTCTCCATTCCATCAGAAGAAAAAACCACCACCATTAGCTCCGCCACCGTTAGTGACACCACCTCTACAAGCACTAGCAGTAACAGCAATAAAAAAGGCAAAGGGAAAGGTGGACCCGATAACAACAAATTCAGATATAGAGGTGTAAGACAACGCAGCTGGGGTAAGTGGGTGGCCGAGATCCGAGAGCCACGTAAGCGTACTCGCCGTTGGCTCGGCACCTTCGCTACCGCTGAAGACGCCGCTCGAGCCTATGACCGAGCCGCTATTATACTCTACGGTTCAAGGGCTCAACTCAACCTTCAACCTTCCACTGGTAACAACTCATCATCTTCTTCACAGTCGTCCAAAAAATCGAGCTCTTCGCTTTCCACGCAAACCCTTCGTCCGTTACTTCCTAGGCCTTCCGGCTTTGCCTTTACGTCTTTCTCTTCTCCTAATACAGCACCTCCTGTTTCCAACAGTGTGGGTGAAGGTTGTGGTTATGTACCCTACGGGTTTTTTCCTGCTGTACAATATTCACAGCAGTTAGTTCAACCACACCACCAACAACAGCAGCAGTATGCAATTTGTGATGGATATGGTCCCGAGGCTGATAATCTCGCACACGAAGCTGGAACAACATGCTCTTATTCAAGCCCTAACCCTAACCCTAACCCTATCCATAATCAAGAGAAGCCGCCAAAACAAGAAGATCAATCATCTCATCATGAATATCAAAATCAGCAGCAGAATTGTTTGTATGACGAAACAATAAACCCTTTTGTGGGGTCGTCTATGTCTTTTTGTTCTACTCAAACGATAGCTGCACCTGTTGTTTCAGATCCGGTGGCGGTGATGGGAGGACCGGGATCTCCTGTTTTTTGGCCTACAAATGACGATAGCAGTTACCCCGCGGTTAATTTTTGGGATTACAGCTACGATTCCTTCATGTTTGATTTTTAGAAAATGGAAGACATATGGTTTAGCTATATGATTAATTTCTTTGAATTGCATGCAAGATTATATATGAATATCCTGATGGTCGCTTTGTCAGTACATAATGGATTTTGGAGAAATGGAGAAAGATTAGAATTACCAATTTCCAGAGGGTGCATGTTCAGTATCCAAGGAAAAAGATGTTTGTACTGATATTAGTGTTGATTGAGGATGTGAATAAAACACCAAGATCAGAGGGTGACCGTTTATATTATAAGCTCTGCTTTCATCAGGTTAGATTATCTCAATTAATTTTTCTCTGGAAATCAAGGGAACCCCGTTCTTATCGTATTTTCGTTTTTATTGTCATTCCGTCTGGTTTCTATACGTTCAGAGTTATTGCTAGCATTGAGCTTCTTTTTCTATGGTAATTAGGATTGTTACCGGATGAACTTTTTATATCGTAATGAAACATTTGTTCTAGGGATATTAATTTGTTTCCAACTCAATATTAAATATGTCTCAGGTTTTTGATGTATTTAGTTTCAACATTTGTTCTATAGATATTAATTTGCTCTCGACTTAGCTTATTATAATTTCTTCTGTTTTTGTGTTGGAGTTCCTCGTGGATTACGAAGTGCTCCCTCTCTCATTTTGTTATCAATTATCCTCTTTAGTGGGCTAGTGAAGACCCAAAAAAACAACAAAGATTGGGTTCGCCCTCACAAGAGTTAGGCTGCAAGACAAATTATTCGATTTCTACCCCCAAGGCCTGATCCAACTACATTTATTTTAAATCCTAAACTAAACTCAAGCGCTATCTTGCGTTAAAGTATCGAAATGAAAACGTGAGGTGGCAATACCGCAATAGTTTCAACGAGTCTACAAAACCATAAAAGAGCTCAGGTTCGAAATGTTCTTTCACACTTCTTCATCGTCTTGCAGCCTAATTACGTAACTGAAAATGTAATAGAATTGCAAGAGACTTCAGTGTCTTCATCCTCGGCTCTTTCAGGCGAGTATTTCCTTTGCCTTCTCAATCTTCAACATCTTTCTGTTGATTGGATTTGGTGGCATAACTATGTCGTTTTAGATATTTAAGTTTCTGAACCATCCTTTCAAGTCGCTAGAGTTTTTCTGCTTCTCTACAATGGTGAGAAATATGGATCAAAAAAGGATCCAATTAGTTCATTCGTATTAGACGCCTTTGCACTGTGACGGAAATCCAGATTTCTTGCAAAAGTTTTGCATATGGAAAAAAAAATTGTGTATTTTTTCTTTTCATTTGGTTGATTTCGTTTTAATTTCAAAATCTACTAGAAATGCGACAAATCTCCTACGCTATCCCATCATATTAATTATTTACCTTAAAAAAAGATTAGAACGATAATCCTCTTGAATGATGTAAATTCATGTGAACTTATTTCCTCTTTGGTCCGTTCTAAAAAGAATGACTAAATTTTGTAATAATTTAGTTTAAACTTATAATTTTACTGTTAATGAGAAATTTTATAACTACATAAATACTATTGACTCCTTTTTGACTTGTTTAAGATGACAAATTTCAAAAGTCTTTATTTTATTTTAAATTTTGTGCTCGGTCAGATAGCTTCACATGAATTGGAACGGATGAAGTATGTTATATTTTGGTGTCTATGATCATCCTGTTGTGATTCTCACATCACAATGATGATTATTTGGGAGGAAAAACAACTTTATTATTCAAGAATAGAATTACACATAATTTACACCAAAAATTTCTCTCCACAAAAAAATATCTCACCAAACTCTCTTTTGTTCTCACAATCTCTTCTTGGACTGTATTTCAATCTCTCTGGGTTGATATTTTGTGTGTAAAATATAAGGCTCTATTTATATCCTTAAAGAAGGTGGTTGGCGATTGAATTCTCCATTCAACAATGGAAGCTTCAACAATGGTGTCTTCTAGAATATGTTGGTGTCTTCAACAATGGTGGACTTCCAGAATTGGTTATTGGCAGCAGTTGAACTTATCAATTCTCCACCTTCAGCTGCATTCCAACACAGCTACTATCTGAAAGTTATTCCAACTATGTCTCTGCACAACTCTAACTTTTTCTTGAGTGACTACCTTTGTTAACATGCCTGTTGGATTCTCTGTATAGATCTTCACTAGTTTCAACAGTTGTGCACCTCGCGTATCTAGCGATAGCAAATGTCGATATGCTTTGTCCGAGAATGATACATTGAGTTTTTGCTTAAATCAATTGTACTTGGACTATCACAATGCGTCTTATACTTTGTTTGGTTTATCTTTAGTTCTTGGAGAAACCGCTTTAACCGTAATATTTCTTTTGCTGTTTCCGCTACAGCAATATACTCTATTTCAGTTGTGGATAGTGCAACACACTTCTGCAATCTTGACTGCCATGACACAACTCCCCCTACAAAAGTATAAACGTATCTTGAGGTTGATTTTCTTCCATCAGAATCTCAGCCATATCTGAATCTGTATAGCCTTTCAAGACTGGATAAGCTCCCCGAAAGCACATACTTGATTTTGAAGTACCTTTAAGATACTTGAGAATCCACTTAATTGCCTCCCAATGTTTCTTTCCAGGGTTAGAAATAAAATTACTCACCATACCTACCGCATGTCCGATATCTGGCCTCGTGCAAACCATGGCATGCATTAGACTTTTAACTGCTGAAGAATATGGAATTGTAGACATCTCATCAATCTCTTTCTTGGATAAGGGCACAAGCTTTTGCTCAACTTGAAGTGATTTGCCAAAGGAGCACCTACCGGTTTGGCATTACTTATATTGAACCGTTTGATCACCCGTTCAATATAATTTTCTTGAGATAACCATAACTTCTTGTTTCTTCTATCTTGAGTTATCTGTAATCCCAAAATGTGCTGAGCTGGACCTAAGTCTTTCATCTCAAAGGACTTAGAGAGTTCTTTCTTCAACTGTCTAATTTTTCTTGCATATTGTGTGACGATCAACATGTCGTCTATATAAAGTAGAAGTGCAACAAAATTGTCATCTGAAAATCAATGAATGTAAACACACTGATCTACAACAGTCTTTTATATCATTGACTTATCATAAATGAGTCAAACTTTTTGTCCCACTGCCTTGGTGCTTGTTTTAGGCCATACAAACTTTTCGTAAGCATATAGACGGGGTTTTCTTTTCTTGAAACCTCAAAACCTTTCGGCTGCTCCATATAGATTTCTTTGTTAGATCACCAAGAAGTAATGTTGTCTCGACATCCATTGTTCAAGCTCCAAATTCAAATTGGCTACCAATCCAAGTATGTACGGAGTGAAGTCAATTTTACAACTAGTGAAAATATTTTATCAGAGTCAAATTCCCTTTTCTGTACGAATTCTTTGACTAGTAACCAGGCTTTGTGCTTCACCGCCTTTCCGCTGCCATCTTTCTTAGCTTGAATACCCATTTACTCTTCAGTACCTTATTTCCTTGTGGAAGTTTCACAATCTCATAAGTATTGTTTATCTGTAAAGAGTTTATCTCTCCGGTCATTGCTTGCAACGATTTTTCTTTAACCTTATAACATATAGCTTCATCGAATCTCTCTAGTTTTCCATCTTCAAAAAGAAGAATATACTCTGATTTTGAGTATCGAGTTGATGGAGTCCGACCTCGTTCAGATCGACAATATTGTTGATTATTAGCTTCATGAGGTGTACCATCATCGTTCCCGTGCGAAGGTTCTGTAGTTTCCTGAGCGGTTTGTGCCTCCCCCTACCAAACATCTCCTGTTCTGCTTCTGGTACTGCATCATGCTCCCCCATGCTATTTGTGGCAAACTGCAATGGTAGTGGATCTGGACCAATTTTTTGGGCACTAGAACTTCTTTCATGAGACATTGTGGGCTTTTCTTTGTTTTCAATTGTCTGGTTTTCGTGGAATACAAATTCTCTACTTCTGATTACCATCTTATGTATTGGATTCTATAATCTATACACAAATTCTTTATCTCTATAGCCTATGAAGATAAGTGGTATAGTTCTACCATCAAGCTTCTTCCTAAGCTCCTTCGATACATGTGCATGTGCTAAATAACCGAATACCCTTAAGTGAGAATATGAGAGATACTTACTAGTCCATATTTTCCCTGGAATCTCAAAATTCAACGGGGCTGATGGTGACCGATTGATTAGGTAGCAGGCGGCGCGAACAGCTTTTACCCATAATGGCTTAGGCAGCTTTGCAATACTAATCATACTTCTGACTCTTTTCATAATTGTCCAGTTCATTCTTTCGGCTACTCCATTGTGTTGTGGGGTGCGTGGGACCGTTTTCTCATGTCGAATCCCTTGTCTCTTGTAATAGGAATCGAACTCCTTGGAAGTATACTCTCCTCCATTATCTGAGCAAAGGCATTTTTATTTCTTTCCCATTTCACGCTCTACCATGGCATGAAATATCTTGAAACAATCAAAGTCTGGTCCTTTGTCTTTAAGAAGCACACCCACACCTTTTGAGAAGCATCATTAATGAAAGCCAAAAAATACCTATTACCGCCAAGTGATTTCTCCTCCATGGGACCACAAATATCAGAGTGTACCAGACTGAGTAACTCTGATTTTCTGGTTGAAGAAAACGTAAAACAGACTCTATGTTGCATTTTGAATAAGAAATGATTAAAAGGGTCTAAAGCAGCATTCTTATCCATTCTGATAAGCTGCTTTTTCGTTAGAATCGATATCCTCTTTTCACTCATGTGACCGAGTTTCTGGTGCAACAGGTTTTTTTGACACGCCTCTTTTTCCATAACACTGAGGCCGTAAGAATATACCTTCACTTGAGTTTTATATAAGTTGCCACAAATATGTCATCGAGCGAGAATCATAACCCCTTTCAGCAATTTCCATGTGCATTTTCCGAAATAACTTTCATAGCCCTGTTTGTCAAGAGCTATACCTGATATTTTGTTTAGACGATGATCTGCAACATGATAGATATCCTTCAATATCATTGTGCTCCGGATATTTGTTTGTATTTTTATATCACCAATTCCAACTATCTCACATGAAGAAGTGTTTCCCATCTTTACTACTCCAAAGTCTCCTTCTTTGTATCTTGTGAAGAAATTTTTTTGAGATGTGGCGTAGTATGATGATGCAGTATCTACCACCCATTCGTTGTTTTCTTGACTTGAGACGTGAAGTCATGTCTCATCTTGGATAGAACAAATGGCTACCTCTCTGTAAGTAGTGACTAATGCATCTCCATGATCCTTCTACTTCAACAGCTCCTTCTCCTTCTATAATTTTCTGCAGTTCTTCTTTAAATGGTCCTTTATTTCACAGTGGTAGCACGCATATGATAATTTCCTACCATCTGTGGATTTTCCCCTATTCTTGCTTCTGCCTCTCCTCTTATCTTTACTTCTTTCTTGTTGTCTCCCTCTTTTTGTAATAAGGGCATGCGACTCACCATGATCGATGTCCTTTCTTTTGGCATCTTCGTTAAATAAGACATATTTAACCATAGACATGGTCAGATTTCTACTAGGAGGTGAATTACTAAGAGAGACTACCAGCGTCTCCCATCTATCAGGAAGAGAACTAAGAAGTAGTAGGGCTTGCATCTCATCCCCGAGCAGCATGTCAACAGACAATAATTGATTTATCAAGCTCTGAAACTCACTGGTATGCTCGGCAACTGAAGTTCCATGCTTTAACTTCAAATTTAACAAACGACTCATCAGCAAGGCTTTATTCCTAGTGGTCTTGGCTTGATACATCCCTTTTAAATTCACCAGAGGGCATACGCGTCTCTCTCTTGTGCAACATGATGAAAAATGCTATCGTCAATTCATTGTCGAATTTGACCGATAGTTTTTTGTTTAATTTCTTCCACGCTGTTTCTTTGGTGGAATCGGGGTTCTTACACTTAGCTTCTATGAGATCAAACAAATCTTTACAACTTAGGAGATCTTCCATCCGAAGTCTCCACAATGTGTAATTCGTGGCAGTAAGCTTTATCATAGCTCTAGATGATGATGACTCTTCCATTATATCTTTAAAATGGCGTGATCAAAGTTTTAGAGCAGAATCTAACCAAAAGGACTTCACCAACACGCCTGGAATGGTGAAAATGGTAGGATTGACTCTTCCTGGGTCAAAATAGGGCCTCTAGAAAATTTTTAAATTTACACCAAAGTATTGGGGTTAAATTGAAAATATAGTTAACTTTTGGGCAGATTTTAATTTCAGTACCTTCAGGGGTTATTTCATAAATTCCAGAAAATTTATGATGACTGGGCGCTGACTAGACGTTGGCTAGGTGATGACGTGGTGCTGACTGGCTACTCACCTTCTTCTTCCTCGGGCAGAAAATAAAAACAGAGCAAAGCTTTAAGTTATTATAACTTCTTCGTTTTAGCTTTGTTTTGCCTCCAGAAAATTGTATTGAGTTCGTATCGATACAAGGAATCTAATGAAATGATCAAAACACACCGAAGATCACGTTTTTAAAAAAAAACACCGATTCGAGTTGAAATTTTTGTGTTTCGATATTTCTCGATGAACACAGAATCGAAGGCTCTAATACCACTTGTTATGATTCTCAGATCACTATGATGATTATTTGCGAGGAAAAACAACTCTATTACACAAGAATAAAATTACAGAGAATTTACACCAACAATTTCTCTCTACAAAAAAAATCTCACCAATCTCTCATTTGTTCTCACAATCTCTTCCTGGATTGATTTTCAATCTTTCTGGATTGATATTTTGTGTGTTAAACATAAAATTCTATTTATAGCCTTAAAGAAAATGGTTGGTAGTTGAATTCTCCATTCAACAATGGAGGCTTCAATACTGGTGACTTCTAGAATGGGTTGGTGGCTTCAATGATGATGAACTTCTAGAATTGGTTGTTGGTAGCAGCTGAACTTATCACATTCGTTGTTGTAGGAAAATCACTATAGAATCAATTGTAAGTATGAGGAGCAGAAGAGCAATATCTACGTGGGACTGACCTTAGGTTGGGAAGAAAAATTGGCATAGTTTGCGTTTTGGTTCAGGCAGCAGAGATTTTGTAGAACAAAAATTTTACTCTCTCCGTTCCGTACCTATTTTCTTTTTAATCCGTTTAAAAAAGAATGATTTATTTTTAAATTTGAAAAGAATTTAGGTTAAACTTATAATTCTATCCATAATGAGAAGCTTTTATAAACACATAAATACTCTGAATCCCATAGTTATTTGGTTAGGATCATAATTTCAAAAGTATTTAATTTTCTTAAACTTCGTGTCAAGTCAAATAGGTTTACATGAAATCGAATGGATAGAGTATGATTAATAATCTGTTGAGAAAAAACTTTAAAGATGAAAACCATCATCGTATCGGATCTACCATTGTTAAATCATCAAAATAGTAAAATAAGATGCGGAGTCTACTTGAATTCATGAGAATTGACGAAATCTTTCGACCTTGTGGTTTATGGTCTTCCAAACGAAAATGTAAACAACTCTTAACTTTTCTAACAATGGAATATTAGAAAAGAGGGGGAAACCTACTGTCTGATTTAGGTCTCATAATCCTATTCATAGTTGTATATAGTTTACGTATTTTTAACGTAGCTCTTTAAATTAATAATTACATCCGGCTATTTACATATAAGAGTCCATAATGTCTTAGGTCCATATACTTTATATCATAGCATATCATTATTATTTGGGCTAACATCTTATAAGCTCTAAGTATTTGCTGTCATAATCTGAGTCGAAGTACCTCAAACAATTTCGTCCATTACACATATCAATATTGGATTAACTTGTCTATTGTTGTATTTATCACAACTAAACCTTTCTTGATCACAAATACCAGCATAACCATATGATATAAATCAAGATGAATATGTAGTATAGAAATTAAAGAAGTAGTAAGTGTGAGCACGTGATTTTTGTCTCACATGAATTACTTCCACAAAATCAAAATAAAATAATTGTTTTTGTTGTTTGCAATATTTATGAATTCTTGTGTTATTTTCCTTTTATTTTTTGCATTTTTGTGCGTTCATGTTTGTTTTCCTGAATTAATAGAAAATATAAAAATATATGTTGCATACACATTTAGGACTTAATTGTGCACTTAGGAATTAATTGAACCATGTTTGGTTTTTTTTTTTTTTAAAAAAAAAGAGCGAAAATCACAAGATATCTATTTTTGGTAAGTTTATCATTTTTGTTCAAATTATATGATTTTGTTTTAATTAATATTTGATCTTGTGTGTTAATTATTGTTAAGGGTTAATTAATATATTTTTTAAGACAGTTTTGGGTTTTACAATTTATTTTTAGAACTTTTTAATTAGGAACTAAAAAGGAAAAGAAGAAAAAATGAAAGAAAAGAACAAAATCGGACCAGCCCCAAGCCAAAGCCAGCCCAAACCTGCCCACAATCCAGCCCAAATCCCCGCCCAAACGACACCGTTTGTGTAACGATTCAGTATAAGTCGTTGGATCACAACAATCCAACGGTCGAGATCAACACTTTCATACTCGTTCCATGTACCCGACCCGTTACCCGGTCTAACCGGACCCCCTGTTTAACCAAATGGCGTTGTCCCCTGCTAAAAAATTGATCCTGGCCGTTGATCTTGGATGATCTAACGGCCGAGGATCATTTCCCCATCCCGTATAACCTTAATCCCTTACCCACATACCCCCATACCCCCAACCAAACCCCCCTCACCCCTATCGTCTCTCTCTGAAACTCAGAGACGAACCAGCCCAAAACCTAGCCGCCCCTTCGCCTAATACCCCGCGGCAACGACGTCGTCGGCAACCAAGTTAACACCCCAAAACCATTAGACCACCCTCAATCCAAATCCCTTACCTATTTTGCTTGAATCAACCCAAAACTTCTCGAATCTTCAATCGATGATTCGACCAAAATTTAAAACTACCCCAACTGGCCCCAAATTCATACCATGTCACCCCCTAACCTCCCTAGTCACTAATCCACCATTGGTTTGGTTCAAATCAAGCTAAAAGCCTTCAAGCCCCAAATCCGACCCTCAAAACCCTAGAATTTCAAAACTTGGAATCCATCCCAATTGACGAGGTTTTGGGCATCCAATCGACCTTTGCCTAAGTGTTCTCAGTTGAGAACACTAGGTTAAAGTCAGTTTGACCCCAAAATTTTGAGTCTGAGTGCGACCCTATATTCGTATGTTCCCAGAATCATCTCTGAGGTATTTTCTCTCTTTTATTTTTGTTTATTTTTATTTCATTTGTGTTGTTATAGTGGTATTATTTTCTTTCTATTCACTGTTCTTCTTTTTCTCAAACCAGACCCTTTTATTTGGTCACACTTTTTCTTCTGTTCATAGTCGAGCATATGTTAAACCATGTAACCTATTAGAGTGTGTTTGGTCGAATAATTAGTTTCATAATAATTCCCTGATTTGTCAATACAACTCGAATCACAAGTGTGTCTGTTTAGTCCAGTTGGTCTGCTCTTATTCTGTTGGTTGGTGTTTAATCACTATATGTAATTGATTGTTTAAATTATTTTGGTTTGATTAAAAAGAAAGAAGAAGCATGATGGTAGTTTTAGCCTTCTCATTCATTCTATTGTTTTATCATTTTATTCTTTGTTTTGTTTGCTTCCTTTCTGTTCTGATTTGTGTGATAGTTGGAATTGGTTTATAGCTGTAATAATTTAATTAGAAATCAGTTGTGAGGTTTAATAATAGATCAAAGAAGTTTAGGGATAGGGCAGTAATCTCATGAACTTTAGGAGGGTATTTTGGGAATTGAAAGAGTTAGAAATTGTAGTTTGAGTGGTGTGTCAAAAGGACTGATAACTTTTGAATTTAAAATGGAGAAAGGAATTGTCAAGGGCTGTCTTATTGCCCTATTGGAGTTGTACTTCAGAAGAAACATAGGTATCATGTTACAAAAGTTAAGAGGGGAATTTATTAGAATATAGAATATCCCATACTATTGAATTAAGAATGGGAAAATGGGGGTCAGTAAACTAGAACATTCATGTTTAGTGCCCTTTGTAGAGGCTGTAAAATCAGAGAGAACATGGGGGAAATATTTTTATTGGTTAAGTGCTCTTACAAGCTTGAAAGGTTTAGTTTTGGAGTGTATAAAATAAGAAGGACTTAGACCATTAAAAGGAGAGAGAGAAAAAAAAGGAAAAAAACAGTCTCAAAGAGAAAAAATACAATAGGGTTCTGATAGGAGAGGAGGACTTTGAACATTAAAAAGTCTGAAAATTGCAATCATTAAATGAAAGAAAAAATAAACTAAAAAAAAGTTCAACTACTGTTGAACTTTGTTGATTATTTGGACGCGAGGGCGCATAGCCCGAGTCCAAGTTCAACCGTGGTTGAATTAGTTGGCGAAGGCGCATGGCCTGAGTCCCAGTTCAACTATTGTTGAACTTTGTTGATTGTTTGGAGGCAAGGGCGCATAGCCCGAGTCCTAGTTCAATCGTGGTTGAATTAGTTGGTGAAGGCGCATGGCCTGAATCCCAGTTCAACTATTGTTGAACTTCGTTGATTATTTGGAGACGATGGCGCATAGCCCGAGTCCGAGTTCAACCGTGGTTAAATTAGTTGGCGAAGGCGCATGGCCTGAATCCAAGTTCAACTATTGTTGAACTTTATCGATTATTTGGAGGTGAGGGCACATACCCCGAGTCCGAGTTCAACCATGGTTGAATTAGTTGGCGGAGGCGCATGGCCTGAGTCCCAGTTCAACTACTATTGAACTTTGTTGATTATTTGGATGTGAGGGCGCATAGCCTGAGTCCGAGTCCAACCATGGTTGAGTTAGTTGGCGAAGGTGCATGGCCTGATTTTCCCAATGTGGGTGAGGGAAAGCAAGCTTTCTCTGGTTGGGTTGTTTTTCCCTTTTCCGGCATTCCCCTTTTGCTTTTGATTTCAGGAAGAGCTACGCGATTTTGCTTGAAAATTCCCACAGACGGCGCCAAATTGTTTGGCTCCAAAATTATCAGTTACTTTAGGAACACAAAACAATATATGTAGGTTGAGGGACAATCATAGCAAGTCGTAATAATAAATCGAGAATCAAATAGGGAAAATGGTAATTAAGAGTAGTTCTTCTAATAACAGAAAATATGGATGATCTTTATTGATAATAATAAGGTGGTATGCCTCCCTATAAGGAGGTTCAGAGCCTTACAACCATATTCTCTTTTGATCTTCCGCTTTTCTGATTTTCTTTGTGATTCTCCCTCCTTGTTTTGCTCTTTGTTTTTAGAGCCCTCGTGGGGAAGGAGAGGAACCCCCTTTCCATCTTTCTTCCTGGTAATTATAGAGATAAAATATGCCTTGCGAATATTAGTGTCTTGGCCCACGTTAAGAGACCGTCTCGGACAAGAGTGAATAGGCCATAACCTCACTGATCATCTTAATCGGGCATTCAAATAACTTCAGTGAATGGAGATCGTTCCATTTATTAACCGTACTTATTGTCGATTATTATGTGGTCCAATTTCGACCTATACAAGTATATATAGCGTAATTATTAGTCTAAGTAGAACAAAATTAGGAGAAATAATTTTTTATGATGATCACAAACTTCTCATTCCGTATGAATACACAAGTACAAGAAGTGAAAAAGTTTTGACATTAACAATTGGAAACTTTTACCTATATAAGTAAAATAATAAACTTAATTAATGTGACATCTCAAGTGATTCTCACATCAACAAAACATAAGAGAAATGCTAGGAATATAAGGAAGCAAATTTAAGATCCGAACAATGCATTTAGAGTCATGCGGACTTAGGCCCATAGCGTCGTGCGGGCCTTGTTACAAAGTGGACAATATCACTAGTTTACATGTGCATATGGTATCATGCCAGTCTGCATGCAATATTGCGAGATGGTGGGGCAATCCTAACCTTAGCGTTTAACTGAGTTTAGGTGAATCCTACATCTCTAAGATGATGGTACGGAAAACCTCATAGGGGTTATATGTGACACCTCCATCAAATCCCACATTGGTAAAATATGGGGAGATGTCGGGTATATAAAGAAGTAACTCTTAAACCCTAGTATCGGATTTTAAAATCGTGCAGACCTAGGCCAAAAGTAGACCATATCATTAATAGGATGGGTGGTTACAATAAAACTCTATTGGCGGCCATTGAAAAGTTTCGAAGCATTAAATTCGAAAATTAGATTTGC
Source organism: Nicotiana noctiflora (assembly GCA_032618575.1). Taxonomy (NCBI): domain Eukaryota; kingdom Viridiplantae; phylum Streptophyta; class Magnoliopsida; order Solanales; family Solanaceae; genus Nicotiana; species Nicotiana noctiflora. Next base: position 21,281 of record JASVEL010013879.1, read on the forward strand.
AACATTGTTATTTATCTGGATTGAGTATTATTGCAAATAATTTGAGAATATCCTTTAGAGTTTATATTTTATTTTTTAGGGAGTTAATTAAGATTAGAATTGGCATTGATTGAAATTTCGAATTGAAACTCAAAGAAGATGACATAAATAAGTTGTATGTGGATTGTATGCAAGTTATATACACATGATATGTAAGTTGTATATTTAGATGGAATTGTATACAAGAAAAATTTTGAAGGCATGTTGTATTTTTTAACTAGATTCCACAAAATAAATTTTATATACAATTAATATGTAAGTTGTATGTAATGAGCAGAATTTTCATATATTTCGCGACTTTTTGAAAATCTAAAAACCAAGAACTACTAAAAAGGGGCGAAAACCAACCACGTAAGCCTATCGTTGTTGGAGGTAATTTGCAAAAATCAATCAAAAATTGATCGATGCGTGGCAGTCACTAATCGTGCAATCGGTATAGCCAAACCATGTCACGGCCCTAAATCGTACCCGGTCGTGATGGGGCCTATCGTAAAATAAGGCCAGCCGACACAAACCCCCAAACCAATTAAGACAGTTATAATAATTCATTTTAAGTCGTAAATAAACTATAAATCCCAAAATAGAGAGTAGAATAGAATAACGAGGAAACAACACAGCTCGACATCGGGGTGTCACTAGTCATGAGCAAATAAAAATCCGTCTAAGAGTATGAAAAGACTACATAGTCTAACACATTGATAATACAAAGGAAAAATAAGGATAGGAAGGAGAGCAGTGGGCTGCGAACGCCGAACAGGTACCTAGTCAACTCCGAACAGCCTGCTGGAAAGCAATCATCTCTCGCTAGCGTGACCCGAGACTCCTGGATATGCACACAGGGTAACAGGGTGCATAGAGTAATGTGAGTATGCCAACTCAGTAAGTAATAATAGTAAATGCAGATGAGCGAAAAGAAAACATGTAAAACACAAAATGCTACAATGAGGCAGTATAAAACCAGAACAATGCAATAAAATAGTAAAAGCTCGTAGAAACACCTTAGTTCAGTAAAACCTCTTTAAATCATCTTTTAGCAGTTCAAACGAGTGAATGAAAAAGGGAAAAAAAAGATAGAAACATAAATCACCCCGTCGGGAAATATACCAACAGAGGCAACCATCAAACTATCTCACAATCACTTGTATCAACCCTTTGGGCAATAGCATGGAACAACATCAGCCGCTCGGGCTATATCACATCTCACACTGGGTACCCGCACTCACTGGGGGTGTACAAACTCTGAAAGGGGATCCTTACAACCCAAGCACAATATCAAGCCATCTCGTATCATAATCAAATAGGCATTCAGCCTTATAATAACCCACCTTGTGGCATAACAAATCAGGCCATTGGCCTCAAAATCATGAATCAGTATAATACTGATGCGGTGTGTATCTCGATTCCATAATAACCTCACAACACATGTCATCAGCCTCACTCAGTTAGAAATCTCTAAAAGCCACTCGGGCATAGTAAAGTTTGATGCTAGCCTAAAATATTATTTACAATGTCAAAAAATAGTAAATATGATTGAGTTATAAAAACAGTAGAATATATTATGACTGAGAACAAATATTAAGTCAAAATGGTGAGGAATAGTAGTAAAAGTCCTCTAAGGGTCCAAACAGTTGGCACTAGGCCCAAATATGACATTCAACCAAAAATATGATGATAGCAAACAATTTCAATCAAATACATGGTTAAATAGTCATACGGGACTGACTAATTCACAATCTCCAATGGTGCACGACTCCACATTTGTCATCTAGCATGTACGTCACCTCAAAGTTGCACAAGGATGTGAAATTCAGGGTTTCATACCCTCTGTCACACCTCCCTTTTTTACCACACATAACGTATAAATGTAAATGTGTCACTGTTTAATACTACACCCCGAGAAGAGATATAATGATAATCAGTGAAGGAGTTTTTCCACTTTAAGGACAGTCGGAACGGGATCAATTTATTTAATTATTCAGAGTCGCCACTTGGGAAAATAATGGTGTCCCAAGTCACCGGTTTAATCCCGAACCGAGGAAATGACTCCGTAATACAGTCTGCGAAACTAGAAACCTGGATAAGGAATTCTGTTAACCCGGGAGAAGGTGTTAGGCACTCCCGGGTTCCGTGGTTCTAGCACGGTTGCTCAACTGCAATTTTTGTTTTTATCTGATTTCTTCATATATTTTAACTAGGTGCTTTTAATGTTCCGCCTTTTAATTTTAGAAGAATTGCGACGTCACGAAAACACATTTCGAGTCACACCGCAACCGATACGCCTGTGACTATAATGCATTTCAGTTTCGCCGAGAGTAAGATTTGGGTCACATAAATGCGCACCCGTATTTAGGAAAGTAATTTATTTACAAATCGTGCCTAAAGGTTCTATCGTCTTTATTAACTTTGGGAAAGACCGTGAAATTCACTAAACGGTCTTCCCGAGTCTAAGTTTTTACAATTAATTTGAGGGCCCCGCAATTGTGTATTTAGTGCGGCGAGGCTCATCTCACTTTTATTAACAATATAATCCTAAAATGACTACATTTCCTTTTTTTTAGTTTTTATAAATAAAGAAATCTCATAAATAATTTAGAAATTAAAAATGCAATACTTATCTTATTTATGACAAAAAAACTTAATGAAACAGATTTTAATCTATGTTTAAACAAAAAAATTTTTTTTTCGAAATTGTTTTATTTATTATTTTATTATTATTATTATTATTTTACAAATACTAAATTTCTTAACTTAATAAAAGAAACTAACTAAAAATATTAAAGCTTGAATGGTAATATAAAAAAAACCAATAAAATCATTTATTCAAAATTATCAAAAACTATAATAACATTAAAGCTTGCATGATAATAAAATCATTTATCCCCAATTATTTAAAACTAAGTTTATAAAAAAACAGAAATCACAAATCAATTGTAATTTTTATTTAAATTCGTTTTTTTTAAAACAACAAAAATACTAATTGATTACATACTTAAAAAAAAATATTTTATTTGCTACATTTGGACAAATATTTTAAAAAAAAATAGACATTACTTAAATTAAAACTGAAAAATAAAAGTGCAAAACCAACAACTAATATATGTACAAGCTAAACCACTCTTATAACTAATTTAGACTCATATTTTTTAATTTTTTACTATTTTTTAATTAAACCCTTGATATTATCTATTTACAACTATTTTCCGAAACCAAAATCAACCTTAATTATTTACACCAATATTTTGAGATTTGATGAACTTGAAGAAACCATTCTTGTATTATTGAAAACTCAAATCGTACCTAAATGCCTAATTTACGCAAAATAATTAAAATTCGCATTTTTGTTAAACTTAACTACATATTAACAACTTAGTTTATTAAAGACGATATTAAAGAAGTTCTAATTAATTTGATTAACAAAAGAATAATTCATTCTTCCTAAACAATTTGAATATTAATAAACGTATTTATAACTATACTATTTAATAACCATTATTAGAAGTGAATTATTATTGCTACAACAAAGCTTAATTATTTAAAGTTATCACAAAACTTACAGAATATTAATATGCAATTTATTGAAACATAATCTGTAAAAGAAAATAGAAATAGAAACTATTTAAAATTTTAACAAAATTCTCATCTTTCCCATGTATTCATCTTATTATTTAAATATGATTAGGTATGTACCTGATATTGGAAATAAAAGAAATACCGGTGATCAACACAGCAATATCACAGCAACAGCAACCTCAAAAATACCCAGTATCCGGATTTAAGCAATAAGATTTAATAACCAGAATTGAACTTGAGAATAAGATTTGTAAAAATGGAAGACTAATTTTTTCAGATTTTTTTTTTCATTTTTGTTTTACTATTTGCTAACACTCTTTTACTATTTGCTAACACTCTTTTAAGATTTTTTTTTCAGATTCTTCTCTCTAAAATTTTTCTTCTTCTCTTTTCATTCTCCTCTAAATGAAATATGATTCTCACTTATATAAGTAAGACATCTTCCTTTAATTAAAAAAAAACATACCACTATAAATTAAAAAGTAAAAGATTCCACTTTCTTGAACCCCACAATCCATTACTTTATTTTAATTATACTTTAAATCCCACTCATTATGTTTTGTTCCCCACTTTGCTTATTTTATTAATACTTTAGTTACCACTATAAAATGTTTTGTCTTCTACTCTAATTTAAATAATATTTAAATAACTACCGGACAAAATACTTTATTTCAAATAATTAACTACAAATTAATGACCAAAATACCCCCAAAATTATTGAAAATTACTATTCTAACCTTGTCGGCTATAACCAATTCATCTAAATCAAACAACCAAAATATAGCAATTTTAAACAATTCTTAAACAACTTTAACAATAATTCTAACAACATGATGAACAACCAAGAACAACATTATTTTTAATAACCCAAAAATTCCAGATTCATCAACAATAACAAACAAATAACTTCAAATCACTTAAATTCAAATTAGATTAAACTTAACATATCAAACCAACTATTTTAATTCTGTAATTAAAATCCGAATTTAGAATTAAGCAAAATAAAGAAACAAATTTAATCTACTAAACTCAATAATCATCTAAAATTCAAATTAAATTTACCAATATCACAACCAAGATTTAGGAAAAATGAAGTATGATAACAACTTAACAAAACACATGATTAAAGTATGAAAAATGAAGAAATAATCAAGAACATGATGAACAACAAGTAAGAAATAAAATCAAATATATACTATATAAATCCGAAAATATACATATATATATATATATATATATATATATACAGAAATCTGCCCGGAATATATATAGATATAAATCTGCCCGAAATATATATATATATATATATATATATATATATATATATATATATATATATATATATATATATATATATATATATAATATACTCGTATATACATATATATACATAAGATAAACCTAATATATACATAATATACATAGAAAATGAAATTCCTATATATATATACATAATCATCCGAAAAAATAATAAAAAATAAATAACAAAAGAATCTGTCCGAAAAATAAAATAACAACAACAATAAAAAAACAGAAATATATATATATATATATATATATATATATATATATATATATATATATATATATATATATATATATATAGATATATATACGAAAAAACCAAGAAAATATATATATCGTCCGAAAAAATAAAAATAAAAAATAATGAGAAATATATTCTGCCTGAAAAATAATAAAATAAAATAAAATATACATATATACATATAGTCATATATATCTAATATACCCATGTATACACGTATATACACAGCATATACATAGTATATACACATGCATAATTAGGGTTTTTATTACTTTATTCATACATATATGTATATTTATATACATATATACTATATATACACATATATATACATATATAACATATGTGTACAACTATATACACGTGTATATATATATATATATATGTATATATCCACCCTCGCCGGAAAACTGGAAAAGACAACGGAAATGGGACTGGTTCCTGGTGGTTCAACTGGAGAAGAAGGCGGACTGACTGGTCGACGCGACTGAGGGTCGTTACTGGATTGGTTGGTCGTTCGACAGGCAGCAATGACGCAGCAAGTGGAGATGGCAACGAGAGGTAGGGCTGTAGCAGGCTGGCTGGTTTCAGCTGGTCGACGATGGACAGCAGCTCGGCGTTCAAGGCTGGTCGTCGTTGTTTCATCGACGGACAAGAAGAAGATGAAGCAGCAACCATGAAAAACGAGCTGCTGCTCGACGAAGATGGATGTTTGGGTGGTCGAAGGGCGAGCGACAGGGTTCGTTTGGGCTGTTGGTGGCTGCTTGACGTCGATGGTGTTGGGTTGGGGCTAGAGGTGGTCGTGGAAGAGTCTGGCCGACACTGCTGGTCGGAAAAAATGGAGAGGCGACGGGGCTGCTGGAGGGTTGTGAGAGAAAGAAGGAGAATAAGAGAGGGAATAGTGTCTTGGAGGCTTTTGTGTTATGTGTGTTTTAGGTTTAGGGTTTGTTTGAATAGTGTATAGTAGTGTAGTAGATGGGTTATGGGTTTGGGTCATGGGTTATGGGTCTTGGGTTTGGGTTATATGGTTTGGGTTGGGTAGAATAGGTTTGGGCTTAAGTTTAAAATTTAAGAATAGGCCCAATTCCGGATTTATCTTCTCTATTTTTTTAAATTTTTATTTTTATTTATTATGAAAGAAAATGTTAAGAGTAAATTATAAAAACTCAAAATTATCTTAAAACACTAATAAACTCATAATAATAATTATCACACAAAATTAGACGTCAATTAAAATAAAATCGCACAAATTGGACATTAAATGCTAAAAATGCAAACATACATATTTTTGTGATTTTATAAATAAACTTAATTATTCCTAAGTATAAACTTGAATTTTATATACAAATGCAACATATTTTTATATTTTTTATTTACTTAAACAAATAAATATGCACAGATAAATGCAAACAATTCAAGAAAATAACACAAAATTCACAAATATTGCAAACAACACAAAACTCTTTTATTTTGAAGTTTTGGGAGTAATTCTCATATAGGGCAAAAATCACGTGCTCACAGCTGCCCCTCTTTGCGCGTAAACACGAAGAGTTTTTGTGCAAAGACAAGTGAGCGGATACGAGCGATTTTTGCCCATTTGAGCACTCCGTGAGAAGCATTTTTTTTTTTCAAAATTTTGACCGAACCTTTGCTTCAAAAGGTTTCCTACATATCCCTGGCTAAAAGGGAATCGGGTCAATGTAGTTCGGAAAATTTTGGTAGCTGGGACTACCAATGAAACTGCGATTTTTTGCTGTTACTGTTGCTGCTGTTGCGGTTACTGCTTGCTGACCTCCTTATTACACCGGGGGGGGTAAAATGTAAAATGAAGAAGCTATTCTAAGCTATGATCCTATAATTACAATTGTTCCTAATCTAGCTTTTGCTCTTCTTCCCTTTCCGGTGATGCGCAGAATCTTCCTTTTTTGTTGATTTTCTTGTTTTTTCTTGATGACTCTCTTTTTTGTTGATTTTCTTGTTTTTTTTCTTGATCTCGAGCTGAACCTTGCTCAAAACAAAACAACAAACTACCTCTTTTTTTCTTTTTCTGCCCAGTGTGGGCTTTTAACTGTATAAACCATGTGATGCAGAAAATATTCCCGTATTTGAAGGTGGGCGCCTAACGAAATTTAAACGTGCAATGTTTTTCTTGATCCCGAGCTGAACCTGCTCAAAACAAAACAACAAACTACCTCTTTTTTTTCTTTTTCTGCCCCAGTGTGGGCTTTTAAATATATAAACCATGATGATGCAGAAAATATTCCCGTATTTGAAGGTGGGCGCCTAACAGAAATTTAAACGTGCAATGCGATGCAGAAAGTATTCCCGTATTTGAAGGTGGGCGCCTAACAGAAATTTAAACGTGCAATGCGAATGCAGAAGAATATTCCCGTATTCGAAGGTGGGCACCTAACAGAAATTAAACGTGCAATGCGATGCAGAAAAATATTCCCGTATTCGAAGGTGGGCGCCTAACAGAAATTTAAACGTGCAATGCGGATGCAGAAAAATATTCCCGTATTTGAAGGTGGGCGCCTAACAGAATTTAAACGTGCAATGCGAATGCAAAAAATATTCCCGTATTTGAAGGTGGGCGCCTAACAGAAATTAAACGTGCAATGCAAATGCAGAAAATATTCCCGTATTTGAAGGTGGGCGCCTAACAGAGAATTTAAACGTGCAATGCGAATGCAGAAAATATTCCCGTATTTGAAGGTGGGCGCCTAACAGAAATTTAAACGTGCAATGCGAATGCAGAAAAATATTCCCGTATTTGAAGGTGGGCGCCTAACAGAATTTAAACGTGCAATGCGAATGCAAAAAATATTCCCGTATTTGAAGGTGGGCGCCTAACAGAAATTAAACGTGCAATGCAAATGCAGAAAATATTCCCGTATTTGAAGGTGGGCGCCTAACAGAATTTAAACGTGCAATGCAAATGCAGAAAATATTCCCGTATTTGAAGGTGGGCGCCTAACAGAATTTAAACGTGCAATGCAAATGCAGAAAATATTCCCGTATTTGAAGGTGGGCGCCTAACAGAATTTAAACGTGCAATGCGAATGCAGAAAATATTCCCGTATTTGAAGGTGGGCGCCTAACAGAATTTAAACGTGCAATGCGATGCAGAAAATATTCCCGTATTTGAAGGTGGGCGCCTAACATAATTTAAACGTGCAATGCGATGCAGAAAATATTCCCGTATTTGAAGGTGGGCGCCTAACGGAATTTAAACGTGCAATGCGAATGCAGAAAATATTCCCGTATTTGAAGGTGGGCGCCTAACAGGAATTTAAACGTGCAATGCGATGCAGAAAATATTCCCGTATTTGAAGGTGGGCGCCTAACGGAATTTAAACGTGCAATGCGATGCAGAAAATATTCCCGTATTTGAAGGTGGGCGCCTAACAGAAATTTAAACGTGCAATGCGAATGCAGAAAATATTCCCGTATTTGAAGGTGGGCGCCTAACGGAATTTAAACGTGCAATGCGAATGCAGAAAATATTCCCGTATTTGAAGGTGGGCGCCTAACGAAATTAAACGTGCAATGCGAATCGAGAAAATATTCCCGTATTTGAAGGTGGGCGCCTAACGAATTTAAACGTGCAATGCGAAATGCAGAAAATATTCCCGTATTTGAAGGTGGGCGCCTAACGGAATTTAAACGTGCAATGCAAATGCGCAGAAAATATTCCCGTATTTGAAGGTGGGCGCCTAACGGAATTTAAACGTGCAATGCAAATGCGCAGAAAATATTCCCGTATTTGAAGGTGGGCGCCTAACGGAATTTAAACGTGCAATGCGATGCAGAAAATATTCCCGTATTTGAAGGTGGGCGCCTAACGAAATTTAAACGTGCAATGCGAATGCAGAAAATATTCCCGTATTTGAAGGTGGGCGCCTAACAGAATTTAAACGTGCAATGCGAATGCAGAAAATATTCCCGTATTTGAAGGTGGGCGCCTAACGGAATTTAAACGTGCAATGCGATGCAGAAAATATTCTCGTATTTGAAGGTGGGCGCCTAACGAATTTAAACGTGCAATGCGAATGCAGAAAATATTCCCGTATTTGAAGGTGGGCGCCTAACGAAATTTAAACGTGCAATGCGAATGCGCAGAAAATATTCCCGTATTTGAAGGTGGGCGCCTAACGGAATTTAAATGTGCAATGCGATGCACAGAAAATATTCCCGTATTTGAAGGTGGGCGCCTAACGGAATTTAAACGTGCAATGCGATGCGCAGAAAATATTCCCGTATTTGAAGGTGGGCGCCTAACGGAATTTAAACGTGCAATGCGATGCGGAAAATATTCCCGTATTTGAAGGTGGGCGCCTAACGAAATTTAAACGTGCAATGCGAATGCAGAGAAAATATTCCCGTATTTGAAGGTGGGCGCCTAACGAATTTAAACGTGCAATGCGAATGCAGAAAATATTTCCGTATTTGAAGGTGGGCGCCTAACAGAAATTAAACGTGCAATGCGGAAAAGTATTCCCTCAGCCTGAGGACTGGGAGTGGATTTTAAAAGATGTTACCTTCCTCTTTTGGTATTTTCTTTTACCAACTTATCTCTCGCCTGTGAATTTCTCCACTTATTCGGCAGACTTTCTCTTTTTGGTATTTTAAATTTTCCACATTGGTCACATTCACTTTAAAGTGATTAGTGACAATTTGTTCCTGCATGAAACAAAATTTATTAGATATAAGCTGCTGGCAACTGGCATCTGCCGTCCCCACTTCTTATTGCTTCCTTTGTTTTTGCTTTCTCATGTTGCATGGCTTTTGACTTCTCGTCCCTTGCAAACTCTTTTTTTGTATTTTTCTCATTTCTCCATTTTTGTTTTGTTTTCTTTTCCTTTGGCCATGTTTGCCAAGCTTCTTTATTTCTTTCCCCAATCTTCCATCCTTTCTGATCCAGTGTTATTTCAACTTCCGTTATCGGGAGCTGGTAGTTAGCTCTCAAAAAGGTAAACAATGAAATGCAGAAAAATGAAAGAAAGGTAAGGGTATTTTGGAGAGATGACGGAACTTATCTGGGTATTTGTTGGCTGATTCCGCCGACCATGCCATGTATTTAAACTCCGACCCAGTTCGTTCCAATCATTATTCTGACTCTGAATTTCCTTTGACCCCAAACCGATACTCTTTTTTGTTGCCTTTTCTCTTTTCTGATGATCGCCTTACGGTGCCTCGAAAGGTTTTCACCAATAGGTTTTCACCAATAAGACTTTCTCATTTATTCTCTCAACCTCACAATCGTCTCACAGTGCCGGCTAAGGTTTTCACCGATGAGACTCTCTCATTTTTTTATATTTTCTTTTTTTCATTTTTTTCCTTTTGTATTTTGTTTTCTGTACCACGGGTATTATCCGACGCTTCGCTCCTCCTTCGTTGTATTTGTTATCATTTCAAAATTGATCAGAAGGTCTTTCTTTGGACTGTAACGTGGCTTTTGGGTGGGTTAAGAAAGAAAGATATAAAGGCTCAAAATTTCAACGAGGGTTAAAAATATTTACCACTCTCGGAATTATTAAACATAACTTCTGCCCCAGTTTCAATATGTGGGGAATTTTTGGATTTTTTCTTTATTGTGATTGAACCTCAGAGAGGCCGCCTACGTACCCTTTCGGGATCAAGTCAGACGTAGTTTATCCAACGTCATTAGTTAGATGGATTTCTTTTTGACTTTTTTCCCGATTTCTTTGTCTTTTTCTATATATATATTTTTTCATTTTCATTTTTTTTCATTTCATTTTTTTTTTCATTTTCATCATTTTTTTTTCATCATTTTTTCATTTTTCCATCATTTCATTTTCCATTCTGGCAATTTCGATCTTGTTGCACTAGAGCGATTCCGAGAGAGGGATATGAAAGAATTCATTCATTAAGGCTCAAAGGGGTTATCAATGGATAAAGTGTTTGGATAGAGAATAAAATGCCTTCATCATTTCAATTCCAAAATCACAACAAAATACAAACATACAATTGAAAAGGAATCATACATAGTATCTTTTGACCGCATCTGAATTGATAGCAGTCTCTACGCACTTTCCTTCAACATCTGTTAAATATAATGCTCCATTAGACAACACCCGTGATACCACGAACGGTCCCTGCCAATTCGGCGCAAACTTGCCTTTTGCCTCGGCCCAATGTGGTAAGATACGCCTCAATACCAGTTGTCCGACTTCAAACGTTCGAGGTCGTACCTTCTTATTATATGCTCTAGCCATTCTTTGCTGATGCAACTGCCCATGGCAGACTGCGGCCAATCTCTTCTCATCAATCAAATTCAACTGTTCTAATCGGGCCTTTACCCATTCATCGTCATCTATCTCAGATTCGGCTATAATTCGCAATGACGGTATTTCTATTTCTGCGGGTATAACAGCCTCCGTTCCATACACCGGGGTATAAGGTGTGGTTCCGATAGAAGTACGTACCGTCGTGCGGTAACCCATGAGAGCAAAGGGTAACTTTTCATGCCACTGCCTGGATCCCTCCACCATTTTTCGGAGAATCTTCTTGATGTTCTTATTTGCCGCCTCTACTGCACCATTCGCCTTTGGCCTGTAAGGCGTGGAATTTCGGTGTGTGATCTTAAACCTTTCACAAACTTCCGCCATGAGATGACTGTTTAAATTGGCTCCATTGTCTGTGATAATCACCTTGGGGATTCCAAATCGGCATATAATATTCTCGTGCACAAAATCCACCACCGCTTTCTTCGTCACTGCCTTGAATGTCTTAGCTTCGACCCACTTGGTGAAATAATCAATTGCCACTAGAATGAACCTGTGCCCATTAGATGCGGCTGGATCTATTGGGCCGATGACATCCATGCCCCAAGCAACAAAGGGCCAAGGTGCTGACCTTGTGTGCAACTCATAAGGCGGGGAGTGGATCAGATCCCCATGTACCTGGCATTGATGGCATTTCTTTACATACCTGATACAATCACGCTCCATCGTGAGCCAGTAGTACCCTGCTCTCAAAATCTTCTTTGCTAAAACATATCCGCTCATGTGGGGTCCGCATACTCCAGCATGTACTTCAATCATGACTTCATTTGCTTGTTGTGCATCTACACACCGCAATAAACCCAGATCTGGTGTTCTTTTGTATACCACTCCTCCACTGAAGAAAAATCCATTGGCCAGACGCCTGATGGCTCTCTTCTGGTCTCCGGTGGCTTGCTCCGGGTACTTGCCAGCTTTCAAGTATTCTCTAATATCATGATACCACGGCTCTCCATCCGACTCTTCTTCCACAGCGAAGCAATAAGCATTCTGATCTCGGACTTGGATCCGGAGCGGATCTATATATGTCTTGTCCGGATGATGCAACATAGAGGACAATGTGGCCAAAGCATCTGCAATCTCATTGTGCGTTCTTGGGATGTGTTTGAACTCTATAGACCGGAATCTTTGGGACAACTCGTGCAAACAATACCGATAAGGTATCAATTTCAAATCTCTTGTCTCCCATTCCCCTTGAATTTGGTGTACCAAGAGATCCGAGTCACCCATGACCAAAATCTCTTGAACACCCATGTCAATCGCCATCCTTAATCCCAAGATGCACGCCTCATATTCGGCCATATTGTTGGTACAGAAAAATCGAAGCTGAGCTGTAACGGGATAGTGTTGACCCGTACTTGAAATGAGTACCGCTCCGATACCAACGCCCCTGCTGTTGACGGCTCCGTCAAAGTACATTTTCCATCCTGGCCTCTCCTCTTGCTCCATCTCCTCGACAAGCATTGCCTCTTCATCCGGAAAGTATGTTTTCAATGGTTCATATTCATCATCCACTGGATTCTCGGCTAAGTGGTCCGCAATAGCTTGTGCCTTCATTGCCGTACGAGTTACATAGACAATGTCGAATTCCGTGAGCAGAATCTGCCATTTGGCCAGTCTTCCCGTAGGCATAGGCTTCTGAAATATATACTTGAGAGGATCCAATCGTGATATCAAGTACGTAGTGTATGCTGACAAATAATGCTTTAGCTTCTGAGCCACCCAAATCAATGCACAACAAGTTCTCTCCAGTTGGGTATACTTCACCTCGTAGGATGTAAACTTTTTGCTGAGGTAGTAGATGGCTTGTTCTTTCTTGCCTGTCTCATCATGTTGACCCAGTACACAACCAAAAGAGTTATCCAGCACCGTCAAATACAAAATCAGAGGACGCCCTGGTTCTGGAGGAACTAACACCGGAGGATTGGCCAAATATTCCTTGATCTTGTCAAAGGCTTCCCGACATTCGTCGGTCCATTTAACTGCTGCATCTTTCTTCAACAACTTGAAGATCGGTTCGCATGTTGATGTCAACTGAGCAATGAACCGACTAATGTAATTCAACCTTCCTAATAAGCTCATGACCTCCTTCTTGTTCTTCGGTGGAGGTAGACTCTGAATAGCCTTGATCTTTGATGGATCCAATTCAATACCTCGCCGACTCACAATAAACCCCAGTAGTTTTCCTGAAGGTACTCCAAAAGCACACTTCGCCGGATTGAGCTTTAGATTGTACCTCCGGAGTCTTTGGAAAAACTTCCTCAAATCTTTCACATGATCAGGTTATTTTCTGGACTTTATGATGACATCGTCCACATATACTTCAATCTCTCGATGCATCATATCATGAAACATCGTGGTCATTGCCCTCATGTAAGTTGCCCCGGCATTCTTCAATCCAAACGGCATTACCCTGTAACAGTACGTTCCCCAAGGTGTAATGAAGGCAGTTTTCTCAGCATCTTCTTCGTCCATCAGGATCTGGTGATAGCCTGCATAACAATCCACAAACGAACCGATTTCATGCTTGGCGCAATTATCGATCAATATGTGAATGTTTGGCAATGGGAAGTCATCCTTCGGACTAGCTTTGTTGAGGTCTCTATAGTCTACACACACTCTGGTTTTGCCGTCTTTCTTCGGGACCGGCACAACATTTGCCAACCAGGTGGGGTATTTGGTAACTCTTATGACCTTTGCCTCGAACTGCTTATTCACCTCTTCTTTTATCTTCACGCTAATGTCCGTTTTGAATTTTCTCAGCTTTTGTTTTACTGGCCGGCATTCCGAGTAGATAGGAAACTTGTGTACCACTAAATCTGTGCTAAGCCCGGGCATGTCATCATAGGACCAGGCAAAGATGTCCTTAAATTCATGTAACAACCCTATCAATTCATCCCTGAGGGGTGCCTCCAAATGCACACTAATCTTTGTTTCTCGGACATCATCTTCGCTCCCCAAGTTTACAGATTCCGTATCACTCAGATTCGGCTTGGGTTTTTCCTCGTATTGTTTCATGTCCTTACTTATTTCCTCCAGGGCTTCCTCATCCTCACATTCTATTTCACTATCTTCCTCGATTTCTTGTATAGTAGCGTGATTGTCGGAACTGGGTCTAGAATCCTTCACGCATGACATGGCATTGGAATCAACACATGCAAAACTGTACAAAAGGAAAAATAAAGAAAAATAAGGCAAAAGTGAAGAAAAAGGAAAAACTGCATTTCATTAATAAAAGAAACGAACAATGTTCGGGATACATGGTGATTTTTTCATGAGGGGAATGGGGAAATTATAAAATAACAACTTTCGGGGAAGCAATGATGAAATTTTGAGCTAACTACCAAGTCTCCTTCCGGATAAGGAAAGGAGTAGCTTCCCAATTGTTCAATGTGACTCTAGGCCCCACAAATTGCACGTCCATTCCGCTCGTGCCTTCCCCTGCTTCAATCGTGTTCACCTCCCAAAACATTTTTGCAAAACCAAGCATTTCTTCATCAAGTTGGGTCTTAATGCACTTTGTTGCAGCAGATGGTTGATATTTTGTACCAGGCCTGATAAAGATGTCGGATAATTTGGGTATGGGTTTGGGCAAGGTCCAGTTTTTCTTGGCTTTAGAGGCTCTTTGGATATCGGCAAAGGTGGGTTTGAACCCTAAGCCGAATGTACCTTTATTCTCCGGAAGCTGAACTGGTTGAGTGATTCCCTGCAGTGTTTTGCCTAATCCCCTCCCCGGTGCAAATCCGTTTCTCAGCATTTCTCTGGCCACCATTACAGCAGTTGGTGCCATCATAGGGGTTGGTAACTTTTCTCCTTCAGCAACTCTATTCACCACAACAGCATCCGTCACTTGGTAGACCCAAGGACCCCTATCCCCATCAGTACCATCAAAAGGTGCTACCACATTACATGCGGTTGGCATTGCTTTTCCTTTTCAGGTGTGGCATTGCCGATGGTCACTTCCAAAATAATATCTCCCAACGTGTTCTTACCTCCGCCGTCAAA
Source organism: Nicotiana noctiflora (assembly GCA_032618575.1). Classification (NCBI taxonomy): domain Eukaryota; kingdom Viridiplantae; phylum Streptophyta; class Magnoliopsida; order Solanales; family Solanaceae; genus Nicotiana; species Nicotiana noctiflora. The sequence goes on from JASVEL010013879.1 coordinate 36,746, forward strand.
TCCTCTCACATTGATACCGTTTCTCCGGATTCTGTCCGGGCTAATGTTCAGCTTCCCTAGAGTTGACAGCGGGCAGATGTTCGCGCTCGACTCTGCTGGCAATCAATACCCTGGTCACGACTGACTCTTCACTCTTTACCGTGAGGTACAATGCTTTATTGTGTTCAGTTCCTTCCACCGGCAGCTCCCTATCAGAGAAGGTGATTCTATTAGACTCAAAAATTTTGCTGGTAATCTTCTCCAAATGACACACTGAAATCTTCTCCGGAACATGAGCCTCATTTAGAATCTTCATAAGAGCCTTCCGGTGCTCCTCCGAATGTATCAACAAAGATAACAAAGAAATCTGGGCCGGGGTCTTTCTTAACTGCTCAACCACTGAGTACTCTTGTGACTTCATTTTCTTAAGAAATTCTTCTGCTTCCTCCTCCGACACTGGCTTCTTCAATTGACTTTCTTTTACCGTCTTCATCTTTCTCAGTTCCTCTGGAGCAAAACACCTTCCTGACCGGGTGAGTCCATGCGTTTCATTAATTTCACCGAAAATCTCTTTTCCCTTGTAAACTACTGCTACCTTGTTATAGTTCCAAGGTACAGTCTTTGTACTCACCACTGGCATTTGCACTACTGGTTTTATGATTACTGGCTCTGCACTTGCTCCTTTCACAGTCACGGTCGTCTTTGCACCTGGAACTACCACTTTTAAACCTCCCATCACTACTGGCTTTGGTTTCTCAACAATTGCTTTCTCCTTCACAACTTCCTTTTCTAACTTGTCACTCGACTTTATCATCATGACGGCCTGAGATGGTTTTTGATTGCCATCACCCTGCACCAGTTCTATCATATTCGTTTCGTGGTGATTCGACAATGGATTCTGGGTAATGTTTGGGGCCTCGGGAGCCTGCACTTCAATTCTCCTCTCATCGATAAGATCTTGAATGGCATTCTTTAATTGCCAACACTTCTCAGTATCGTGGCCCAATGTTCCCGAACAGTATTCACATCTGACAGAAGAATCAAGATTTTTCGGGGGTGGGTTTGGATTTTTTGGTGCGATTGGTCTCAGCATCCCCAATTCTTTCAACCTGTGGTAAAGACTGGTATATGATTCTCCGAGAGGAGTGAATGTCTTTCTTGCTTTGTTTCTCCAATCAGCGTCCGGCCTGGGTCTATTCTGGTTTCGGTAAGGTTTAAGGGTTGGGTATGTGTTCTGGGTGTGGTATACATTGTGTGGAGCTTGAGCTCTCCACACATGGGGTGGTGGTGGTGGGTAAGTTTGGGCTTGAGGGTGGTGGTAATGTGGGACAGTTGGTGGGTATGGTGGTGGTGGTGGGTTATATGGGCTTGGTGCATTGTAGGGGTTTGGCGGGTAAGATGGGGGTGGTGGATTATATGGAGTTGACGGGCTTGGTGGGTGTTGGCGGTAGGGTCTCGGTGGGTTATAATGTGGGTTGCGACTCCAGGACCTACTTTCAATGGTTGACACTTCTTCTTTCTTCTTCTTTCCCATCACTCCTCCATTTCCACTCTGTATAGCTTGATTGGTGGCTTTGATAGCCGAAAAACTCATAATTTTGTTTGTCTTCAAACCCTCTTCTACAAAACTTCCCATTTTTACAACTTCGTTGAAACTCTTTCCAATTGCTGACACTAGATGGCCGTAGTATGTTGGATCCAAAGCTTGCAGAAAACAATCCACCATCTCTCCCTCTTTCATTGGTGGATCCACTCTAGCGGCCTGTTCCCTCCATCTAAAACCGTATTCTCTAAAGCTCTCTCCTGGCTTTTTCTCCATCTTGGTAAGGGATAACCTGTCGGGTATGATCTCCAAATTGTACTGAAAGTGACTAGCGAAAGCTTGCGCTAAGTCATCCCAAACGAACCATCTTGTATGGTCCTGTCGAGTATACCATTCCAGAGCTGATCCACTCAAACTTTGGCTGAAGTACGCCATCAACAATTCATCTCTACCTCCCGCGCCTCTCATCTTACTACAGTATCCTCTTAGATGAGCTACAGGATCCCCGTGTCCGTTGTACATGTCGAACTTTGGCAACTTAAATCCCGCAGGAAGCTGCACCTCAGGGAACAAACACAGGTCTTTGTAGGCTACACTTACTTGCCCTCCCAGTCCTTGCATATTGCGGAAAGCATTCTCAAGGCTTTTCACTTTCCGAGCCATCTCTTCCTGCCCGGCACTCGCTTCTATCATCGGAGCATGAGATTCGTATTGTCTGAAAGTCGGCTCCGGAGGGTAGTAGTGAGAATCCTGGATATGAAACATTGGTTCGCTAGAGGATTTGTGGATAACAGCGGGCGGAGGTGCCACATATACAGGAGCAACTTGTGGAACCTGAGGTGGTGTTTGCTTGGCTGGAGGTGGTGGTATCTGGGAGGTGGAAGCATAGTAGTGAGGGTAATCGGGGTAGGTGGAGGATGAGCTCAGTGTTGGTGGCTCGGGGTTAGGATTGGCTGGAGGGACGTATGCAGGGTTGGCAGGGTAGGCTGGTAGTGGTTGACCTCTTGACCAAGCCTGGTACATTTCAGCCATCTGTTGTCTTAACTTGTACATTTCTTCTTTCATCCCTGCCACATCCACTATCTCTTCTTCGTGAGCAGGGTCTACAATGGTTGCCTCGATCTCCTGGGACACAGCCTTTGTCATCTTTTTGGACCTGGTGTTGTATGGGTGGGTAGCCAGTATGCCAGTTGCCTAGAAAATCTGAACTCACAAACATCAACACTTGTTAGTTGTTAGCGCATGAATAAGATGTAACGACTTTAAAAACAAACATATTTGCTCGAATCGTTATGCATCATCCCGGCCGCTGCTCACTTCGATCATCTTTTTCTTTTTCCGCTCTTTAGTTTTCTTTCTTTCTTTTCTTCTTTTCTTTTCTTTTCTTTTCTTTTCTTTCTTGCTTTTTCTCTTCTCTCTTTTTCTCTTCTCTCTTTTTCCTTGCCGTTTTCATAATCATGCTCCTATTTATTTGCCTAGCGGATATAAAGGAAATGACATAAAGCAAAAGAATTTGTAACAACACTTTGTTTTCTCATTGATAATTCAAAACCTTGATTACAAAGTGATGTTTAAGAAAAAGAAAAATAAAAGATGATGCATGACCTAAGAGTACATTAATGCACCTAGTGCCCGCGAGGCATCGTTCGGCCTTGCCGCGGGCCTATATGCTAAACCCCTTTGAAGCCTATCCAGGTCGGCCATGACTTGTTGTACAAAAAACTTCACTGCAGATACAAAAGTCCTCCGAGTCATATCTTCACAAAGTTGAGTCTTTTCGGGTGATGTATTGGGCGATGCGAACAACCTTTTCTCTGATGACCCCTTTTTCTTGCAATAGTCGACTTATTTGTTGAGCGCGAGCATCCAAGGTATGTTGGTTGTCCTTTTGCACCTGTTGCAGCTTCAATTCCAATCTAGCCATAGTCGTGTAGCAGTGCTCTCTTTCTTCTTCAAGATCTTTGATAATCTTGTTACTTTTGACTGTGGCTGAGATCATTTTCTTTCTAAGCTGAGCTATTTCAACATCATGCTTGTCTTGTAGCTGCCGAACCAACTTAGCTCTTTCATCGGCGTCTCTGTCCATTTGCTTCCGAGCCTTGACTAACTCTTTTTCAACTACGTCCAAATCAAAGCTATAGTCGTTTACTTTCCGCCGGAGAATCTCAATTAACTTTTCATCGCGGGCTGAACGAACCGGGGTCTCGGATGCAATTTTCATTTGAGCTATTTGAGCCTTCAACACATCATTTTCTTTCTTCAGCTGTTTCTTTTCTACTTCATCGGATGCTGCTTGCAAGCCACTTTCGAAATGAAGATTTCTCAGTTTATCTTCCAACAGACTGATTTTGGCCTTATATTCTTTTTCTCCTTGGCCGCCCATTTCCGATTTTCCTCGGATTGCTCTATCGGGTCTTGCAAGTGAGGTCTCTTTGAAAGACGTTCGTGTTCAACCCCTCGTCGGTACCATGTGGAGTACCCAGGTGATATCTCCCCCTTTGCTCTATTCGGCACACAAGTATCAATCTTCAAATTTTGGCACTCATTCCAGATTTGCCGGATCTTTGCTTCCGGGAATTGCCCATCTGGACCAATTTCTATAGCTTGCGAACCGAGGTCTCCGTCTCTCGGAACAACTTGACATCTACCCAACTGTCGCAGGGCCCTGTATGGGGCATAAGGTTGGATGCTTTTCAAGCCCATGATCAAAAATGGCGACTCTTCCGTCGGCATATATATTACCTCGTCAAGAGGTAGCCAATCATATGTCCAATCGATTTGGCCATCAGTTAATGATCGAAGATGCAAAATCCAATCTTTGACTCCCTCCGGCAATTTCACTTCTTTTGTTCTCGTACAAAATTCTTCCAAACATGTTCGTTCAGCTGAACCATAACTTGAGAACGAAGGATGATGGCATAGATGTTCAATTAACCAAATCTGCAAGATCAAATTACACCCTTCAAAGAAGTTGGCTCCCGCTTTGCACGCAGTCAGAGCACGGTAGATGTCAGCTACAACCATTGGAGCTAGAGTACAATTATCTTATACTATCAATGTGCTAGCTACCCCGGCAACCTTTATACTGATATGCCCATCTTTTCTCGGAAATATGACAATTCCGAGAAATGCCACTAAGAAAGCAAACCTCCTGTGCTCCTCCCATTTTGCTCGGTTGGACTTGCTGCATAACTTGTTCGTGGGGTCATTGAAACCCCCGATGTGTCCATACCTACTATAGATGAAGTTTAAGGAGCAAAACCCGTTGGCTAGATCTTTGTTGTGAACATTCCTGGCAATTTTCAAAGAGTCCATAAAACGATGCACCGTTACCGTCCTTGGAGATACCGGGTATTTTCCTTTTAACGGAACCTCGGTCTTCCCGATATAGAAAGCAATTTCCTCTAGAGTAGGAGTGAGTTCAAAATCCGGGAGATGCAATACATTGTGTGCTGGATCCCAAAATGTGACCAACGCTCTAATTATGTCGCCTCGGGGGATTATGTCCAATAATCCTGTAAGATCTTTCAAATAACTTTTGACCCAGTCCTGACCATCTGATCCCATGTCTTGCCACCATAATTTCAACTCCAAAGGGATTTTATTTAGGGAAAAATGCTCATTCATCATTGTGCTCGTCCTGCACATTCATTAAGGCGATTTTATTTAGAAAAAAGGAAAATCTTTTTCAATGCAAGTTTTCATTTTTTGAAGGAAAGGAAAGAAAATGACTTTCGAAGTGGCCATTTTTGCCAAAACAGCCTTCCGGCGTCCTTTCGGAACATTCGGCCATTTCCAAAAATAGCGATTACCTCGATTATTTGAAAGGAAAATCTTTTTGGTCTTTTTTTTTTTTCTTAAAAGTGTGGTTGGACCCGTTTAAAGGTTGCCTACGTATCCCACCTAATGGCGAGAATCAAACCTGCGTAGTTCGGTCAGATTATTTGACCAATTATTTCAAAAATGTTCCATCTATTTTTTCAAATTTTCAAATTTTCTGGATACCTATTTTCTACAAATCATTATTTTCCTTTCTCTCTTTTTTTCCTTTTTCACAATTTTTCTAATCTCGGGATTTTCGCCGGTCCGCATAACGATCAAGGACAATAAAATGCAACACATAGCATGCTCGGTCTTTTCAATACCGGGTCACCTGTCCTAGACGGACCCAACCCCTGTGTTGAGTCCCCTAAGTCAGATATGATGCAAATAATCGTCCTAGACCTATGTTCAAAATCTTACGGTTTCATAGATTGCTAGACCGTGTACCCGAGCGGACAACTCGAATCGAGGAGGGGCTACGTACCGGTGACCCGCGGAGTCAATCGGCTTTGTAACTTGTCCGGCCTCTTTTTCTTATTTTTTGGTATTGACACTAACAGAAAGGGGAGTCTCAACCAGTAAGCACATCCCCGGAGATAAGAAGAGAAGGATTTTCGGCACAGTTTTATATATACAGTTCACGCAATATCAAAGCGGTAATCATGTAGCACAATAATCAAAACATATAATGAAATCAAATATAAGCAAAAATAGCAATTTTACTGAGCTCGAATTCTTAAACCCCGAACCTAAGTTCTGGGTTACTTGTCCCCAACAGTCGCCAGAGCTGTCACACCTCCCTTTTTTACTACTTTTCCGAAGAATAAAGTATACCCCATTATTTACTAATACACCCTGAAATAGGATATAATAATAACAATAGGGAAGGAGTTTTTCCACTTTAAGGACGATCGGAACGGGATTTATTTATATTTAATTATTCAGAGTCGCCACTTGGGAAAATAATGGTGTCCCAAGTCACCGGTTTAATCCCGAACCGAGGAAATTTATGACTCCGTAATACAATCTGCGAAACTAGAAACCTGGATAAGGAATTCTGTTAACCCGGGAGAAGGTGTTAGGCACTCCCGGGTTCCGTGGTTCTAGCACGGTCGCTCAACTGCAATTTTTGTTTTTATCTGATTTCTTCATATATTTTAACTAGGTGCTTTTAATGTTCCGCCTTTTAATTTTAGAAGAATTGCGACGTCACGAAAACACATTTCGAGTCACACCGCAACCGGTACGCCTGTGACTTTAATGCATTTCAGTTTCGCCGAGAGTAAGATTTGGGTCACATAAATGCGCACCCGTATTTAGGAAAGTAGTTTTATTAACAAATCGTGCCTAAAGGTTCTATTGTCTTTATTAACTTTGGGAAAGACCGTGAAATTCACTAAACAGTCTTCCCGAGTCTAAGTTTTTACAATTAATTTGAGGGCCCCGCAATTGTGTATTTAGTGCGGCGAGGCTCATCTCACTTTTATTAACAATATAATCCTAAAATGACTACATTTCCTTTTTTTTTAGTTTTTATAAATAAAGAAATCTCATAAATAATTTAGAAATTAAAAATGCAATACTTATCTTATTTATGACAAAAAAAACTTAATGAAACAGATTTTAATCTATGTTTAAACAAAATTTTTTTTTTCGAAATTGTTTTATTTATTATTTTATTATTATTATTATTATTTTACAAATACTAAATTTCTTAACTTAATAAAAGAAACTAACTAAAAAATATTAAAGCTTGAATGGTAATATAAAAAAAAAACCAATAAAATCATTTATTCAAAATTATCAAAAAACTATAATAACATTAAAGCTTGCATGATAATAAAATCATTTATCCCCAATTATTTAAAACTAAGTTTATAAAAAAAAACAGAAATCACAAATCAATTGTAATTTTTATTTAAATTCGTTTTTTTTTAAAAAAAACAACAAAAATACTAATTGATTACATACTTAAAAAAAAATTTTATTTGCTACATTTGGACAAATATTTAAAAAAAAAATAGACATTACTTAAATTAAAACTGAAAAATAAAAGTGCAAAACCAACAACTAATATATGTACAAGCTAAACCACTCTTATAACTAATTTAGACTCATATTTTTTAATTTTTTACTATTTTTTAATTAAACCCTTGATATTATCTATTTACAACTATTTTCCGAAACCAAAATCAACCTTAATTATTTACACCAATATTTTGAGATTTGATGAACTTGAAGAAACCATTCTTGTATTATTGAAAACTCAAATCGTACCTAAATGCCTAATTTACGCAAAATAATTAAAATTCGCATTTTTGTTAAACTTAACTACATATTAACAACTTAGTTTATTAAAGACGATATTAAAGAAGTTCTAATTAATTTGATTAACAAAAGAATAATTCATTCTTCCTAAACAATTTGAATATTAATAAACGTATTTATAACTATACTATTTAATAACCATTTTTAGAAGTGAATTATTATTGCTACAACAAAGCTTAATTATTTAAAGTTATCACAAAACTTACAGAATATTAATATGGAATTTATTGAAACATAATCTGTAAAAGAAAATAGAAATAGAAACTATTTAAAATTTTAACAAAATTCTCATCTTTCCCATGTATTCATCTTATTATTTAAACATGATTAGGTATGTACCTGATATTGGAAATAAAAGAAATACCGGTGATCAACACAGCAATATCACAGCAACAACAACCTCAAAATACCCAGTATCCGGATTTAAGCAATAAGAATTAATAACCAGAATTGAACTTCAGAATAAGATTTGTAAAAATGGAAGACTAATTTTTTCAGATTTTTTTTTGTTTTTTTTTCTTTTGTTTTTGTTTTTTGTTTTACTATTTGCTAACACTCTTTTAAGATTTTTTTTTCAGATTCTTCTCTCTAAAATTTTTCTTCTTCTCTTTTCATTCTCCTCTAAATGAAATATGATTCTCACTTATATAAGTAAGACATCTTCCTTTAATTAAAAAAAAAACATACCACTATAAATTAAAAAGTAAAAGATTCCACTTTCTTGAACCCCACAATCCATTACTTTATTTTAATTATACTTTAAATCCCACTCATTATGTTTTGTTCCCCACTTTGCTTATTTTATTAATACTTTAGTTACCACTATAAAATGTTTTGTCTTCTACTCTAATTTAAATAATATTTAAATAACTACCGGACAAAATACTTTATTTCAAATAATTAACTACAAATTAATGACCAAAATACCTCCAAAATTATTGAAAATTACTATTCTAACCTTGTCAGCTATAACCAATTCATCTAAATCAAACAACCAAAATATAGCAATTTTAAACAATTCTTAAACAACTTTAACAATAATTCTAACAACATGATGAACAACCAAGAACAACATTATTTTTAATAACCCAAAAATTCCAGATTCATCAACAATAACAAACAAATAACTTCAAATCACTTAAATTCAAATTAGATTAAACTTAACATATCAAACCAACTATTTTAATTCTGTAATTAAAATCCGAATTTAGAATTAAGCAAAATAAAGAAACAAATTTAATCTACTAAACTCAATAATCATCTAAAATTCAAATTAAATTTACCAATATCACAACCAAGATTTAGGAAAAATGAAGTATGATAACAACTTAACAAAACACATGATTAAAGTATGAAAAATGAAGAAATAATCAAGAACATGATGAACAACAAGTAAGAAATAAAATCAAATATATACTATATAAATCCGAAAATATACATATATATATATATATATATATATATATATATATATATACGAAATCATTATTTGGAAGTATAGATATAAATCTATATATATATATATATATATATATATATATATATATATATATATATATATATATATATATATAATATACTCGTATATACATATATATACATAAGATAAACCTAATATATACATAATATACATAGAAAATGAAATTCCTATATATATATACATAATCATCCGAAAAAATAATAAAAAATAAATAACAAAAGAATCTGTCCGAAAAATAAAATAACAACAACAATAAAAAAAACGAAATATATATATATATGATGTATATATATATATATATATATATGTATATATATATATATATATATATATATATATATATATATATATATATATATATATATATATATATATATATATATATATATATATATATATATATACGAAAAAACCAAGAAAATATATATATCGTCCGAAAAAATAAAAATAAAAAATAATGAGAAATATATTCTGCCTGAAAAATAATAAAATAAAATAAAATATACATATATACATATAGTCATATATATCTAATATACCCATGTATACACGTATATACATAGCATATACATAGTATATACACATGCATAATTAGGGTTTTTATTACTTTATTCATACATATATGTATATTTATATACATATATACTATATATACACATATATATACATATATAACATATGTGTACAACTATATACACGTGTATATATATATATATATGTATATATCCACCCTCGCCGGAAAACTGGAAAAGACAACGGAAATGGGACTGGTTCCTGGTGGTTCAACTGGAGAAGAAGGCGGACTGACTGGTCGACGCGACTGAGGGTCGTTACTGGATTGGTTGGTCGTTCGACAGGCAGCAATGACGCAGCAAGTGGAGATGGCAACGAGAGGTAGGGCTGTAGCAGGCTGGCTGGTTTCAGCTGGTCGACGATGGACAGCAGCTCGGCGTTCAAGGCTGGTCGTCGTTGTTTCATCGACGGACAAGAAGAAGATGAAGCAGCAACCATGAAAAACGAGCTGCTGCTCGACGAAGATGGATGTTTGGGTGGTCGAAGGGCGAGCGACAGGGTTCGTTTGGGCTGTTGGTGGCTGCTTGACGTCGATGGTGTTGGGTTGGGGCTAGAGGTGGTCGTGGAAGAGTCTGGCCGACACTGCTGGTCGGAAAAAATGGAGAGGCGACGGGGCTGCTGGAGGGTTGTGAGAGAAAGAAGGAGAATAAGAGAGGGAATAGTGTCTTGGAGGCTTTTGTGTTATGTGTGTTTTAGGTTTAGGGTTTGTTTGAATAGTGTATAGTAGTGTAGTAGATGGGTTATGGGTTTGGGTCATGGGTTATGGGTCTTGGGTTTGGGTTATATGGTTTGGGTTGGGTAGAATAGGTTTGGGCTTAAGTTTAAAATTTAAGAATAGGCCCAATTCCGGATTTATCTTCTCTATTTTTTTAAATTTTTATTTTTATTTATTATGAAAGAAAATGTTAAGAGTAAATTATAAAAACTCAAAATTATCTTAAAACACTAATAAACTCATAATAATAATTATCACACAAAATTAGACGTCAATTAAAATAAAATCGCACAAATTGGACATTAAATGCTAAAAATGCAAACATACATATTTTTGTGATTTTATAAATAAACTTAATTATTCCTAAGTATAAACTTGAATTTTATATACAAATGCAACATATTTTTATATTTTTTATTTACTTAAACAAATAAATATGCACAGATAAATGCAAACAATTCAAGAAAATAACACAAAATTCACAAATATTGCAAACAACACAAAACTCTTTTATTTTGAAGTTTTGGGAGTAATTCTCATATAGGGCAAAAATCACGTGCTCACACCCTCAGGACAGCATTTACAATCATTACTTACCTTTATCCAGTCCAAACTCTAGCCTGCAATGCCTTTGCCCTCGAATCGATCTCCAGATGCTCCAAATCTATACAAAAACATGATTATACCATTAAAATGTGCTATGGAAACAAAGCTTAGTCGAAAATAACCAATTTACATCTAAAATCTCAAAATTGGCCAAATCCGGCCCACGTGCCCACGTCTCATATTCTGATAAAACTCACAAAACTTGAATCCTTACACTCTCACGAGTTCATATATATCAAATACATCAAAATTCAACCACAAATGACCCCTCAAATTCCTAGACTTTGGTCTCCAATTTCCAAGCCCTAACTTCTAATTTTTAGGCTTTAGATTCCATAAATTCCATGTTTAATTAAGTATAAATCACATTAGGATCAAGTATTAAGTCCATAAATCTTACCTCCAAATATTTCCCCTTGATTCCCTCTTCAATCCCCCTCGAACGGCTCTAAAATCACCCAACAATGGTGAAACTTAGACCCAAATTCGCAGATATGGCCTTTTCAAATATTCTGCCCAACTTTTAAAATTCCTCCATCGCGATCGTGAAAAATGCCTCGCGATCGCGAAGTACAAAAGCCAACTAGCCTCATCTAACCTTACACGATCCTAACAAACTCCACACAATCGTGAAGACTCAAACCGTACCAAAACCTCTCCGAACCCGAGCCAACAAACCCCATAACACATAATACAGCTGAACAATACACTAAGAAGCAGAAATGGGGGAAACAGAACGGTAACTTATGAAACGACGGGTCAGGTCGTTACATCCGACCGGCTTCGCCCGGTTGTGACCGATTCAGTCGGTCAATTAGATTCGACCGACACAAAAACAAATCGACTGACTTTTGTTGTTTTTTAAATTACATAATTAACAAATGCATTGTTTGAGATTCGAAATGAGGTTTGTACATTCTACCACCACTAGACCATTGCTAATATTGATCGCTTTTGATCATTTTTGAATTAATTTAATTTATTTAAATAAAAAATCAAAAGTTGGTCAGTTTATTAAAACATAAATTTTCTGGAACGCAAAAATAATTTCTTCCATTTTGGCACTAAAATAATTCGACCCAAGTCGGTCAATTTATTAAAATAAATTTGGACATATATTTTAGAAAATTGGTCGGGTTTTTGGTTGGTTTTTTCACCAACCAAAGTCAAGTTTGACCGTTTGAAATTTCTATTTTCTTTTGTAACTTTCTTTTATATAATTAAATCAAATATCTATATCAATACTATTAGCAGTGGACAATGTGCCATATAGTTAGTTGATCTCAATATTTTTGGCACAGTAGATATGTATGCGAAAATTAATTAAATTTGCAAAATAAAAATATTAACTTGACCCATCATTTATAAGTGTAATGTTTCATAGTAAGAATCTAAGATTGAACTCATCAAATATAAAGTTTTGATTTATTTTTTGTAATAATATATTCAACTTCTTGAAATTTTGGATCGGCTTGTACCGAACCTGAAAGAATATTGAACAAATCTTAGACCATTCATGTATAGGTAGGTATCGAAACTATTTTAATCAACATAATGCATTTATAGCTACAAAACATAACATAGCTAATTATAAAAATTTTCGTAGCTAAACACTTTAGCCACAATATTTTTTCCGTAGCATTCGTAGCAAAATGTAGCGTAGCTAAAAGTTAGCTACAAACTTTACATGACCCGTGGTAAGGATTAATACTTATTGCTATGAATATTTTGTGTTGTAGCTATACTCATAGCAAATAATTTTATACTTTTGCCACGACAAATATATTTATAGCAAATAATTTTATACTCTGCCACAATAAATTAATTTGTAGCTAATACGGTAGCCACAAATTGATATAGCGTAACAAATGTTTTAAATTTATTTGCCACGGAAGTTAAGACATGTAGCTGCTTTCATATATTAGTTCGTGGCAAAAGTATTTTTGTTTAGCTACAGACAAAGTTTTATGGCTACAAATCATACAAAAAAATCGAGATTAGATTATTTTATTATTAATTTTTGATAGATTATTAATCTTAGCAAAGATGAAAGTTCTTATCACCCTGTAACTTCGCTATTTTATTTTTGTCTAAAATTTTCTAATTATTCAATGGATGTACATATTATATAAAAGCTAATAGTAATAACATATTTGCTAGAGACATAACTTCTTTTACACAAATTGATATGTAAAAATTTTCACAAAATAAATTCCAAGATACACATTTATATTAATCAATTAATAGCATCTGCAATACATAACTCTTCTACAATAACTAAAATCTGAAGAAAAGAACTAGCCGATGTGAGGTTTTATGGTAATAGAGATCAGAAATAGTGAGTCACATTCCATATTAAACGAATATAAGTATTTGCTTGATGATTCATGTTGTCATTCTCGTTTGATCTTGATGATTTATGTTACCAACCTCATCGCACCCGTTGATCTTTATGCATCCAGGAATATATGAAGCACTCTCTATTATCACGACTGAAATATAAAATAACATGATCTCGTGAGAAATTTATATTTGAATTATCAGAACATATACATGTTAGATGCATTTACAATTAATAATTAAAATTTTTATGAATCATAGAATAAGAAAAACTTAGCCATGTATCAGCTTAAAAAAACTAAACTTGAGAAGGAAAGAAAAAGCATTTAAATAAATTAAGAAGATGGAAAAAAAATTACAATTTGGCATTAGAAGATAATAAAATTTCTCAAAGTCACTCTTTTCTTGAGCATCCTATAAATAAAAAATAAATAATTGAAGCATAAAACCAAGTCAATTAGGTGTAAGGCATAAAATAAATCAAATCTTTATAATTGCACTCACCACTCATCAAAAAATAATGCATAATATCTATCAAATTGCTTGAACAGCCCGTAAAATTGAACTAAAAACTCCAAACTCAAGTAGACGTAAGAAGATTCAAAAATACTATAATATAGAGAAATGAGCTTACCGCGGTAGAGACGAACCAAAAAGTTAAATTTTTTTTTTCATAAATAGAAATCGCAATCGGGATACACTCTTATTGATCCTTTTGTCTTTCTCGCAACCTTGAATTGCCGACTACTAAAGGTCAATGAAAGAAATAAGAAAGTGGGGAGGGAGAGTGGCGGCTGAGATAGAGAAAGTTTAGGTTTTGGTTTAGGGATTTAGTTTGTGTTTCTTTTCCTATATATTTTGCTTCTTAATACAATACCATAAATATAAAGGGGAAAATACAAATACCATAAATGCAAATAAAGGTAGGAAAAGTACCTACAATAAAACAAAAGAGTAGTTACGTTTAACTAAAATAGAAGAAAAAAACTATTTATGAACTTGACTCTTAATACTATTATAACTAATTTTTCCATATGCTAATGCTATTCTTATCAAAATAAATTTATGTATCCTATTCGATTTGTCAATTTAAAAATAATTACTTATATGATGAATACGAAAAATAATTAAATTAATTCTTGTTAATTAGTTAATGCAAAGGCTTAATTATTTATAATTAGCAACATTAAAGGAAATAGTTATTTTTTGTTAATTCAAATTCTTCATATTAGCTCATCCAATTTTAAATAATTAATTATAATTATACTATGATCTTAATTATATTATCAAAAAGCAAAAAAGTTAATTTAATATTTCACTTTTTGGATTTTTGTGTTTGTGTAATCATTAATGTACTTGGCTCTTGTCAACCACTTAAATATTTTGTTAGTGATTTGCTCAATAATGATTGGTCTTTTCGAATATTGTGTATTTATTATTATTATTATTATTATTATTATTATTATTATTATTATTATTATTATTATTATTATTATTATTATTATTATTATTATTATTATTATTACATAAAATATTTATCGATTGAAATTTAAAAATGGCCAATAGTTGATATGAAAGGAAATATAGATGCAAACTTGACCTTACAACAACAACAACAACAACCCAGTATATTCCCACAAGGTGGGGTCTGGGGAGGGTAATATGTAGACAGGCCTTACCTCTACCCGAGAGGGCAGAGAGGCTGTTTCCAATCGACCCTCGGCGCATTGAAAAGAAAGGCAAACAAAAACAAAAACAAAAACCGCATTAGTTATACCAGCATACATCGCAAAAAATTGTCTAAACATAAGAGGCATAAATACCATCAATAAGCAGATATGCATGCAATGATATTAAAACAGTAACTACCAGAAATGACTACCACAAGAGAACACAGACTAATCCTCTATGGGCGTCCCTACCACACCTCACCCACCCCGGGAAAGGAGTACGAAAAATCTAGAAGTCCCTATCCTACAACCCTGATACTAGACCTCCAGACTTTCCTATCAAGGGTCATGTCCTCAGAAATCCGCATCCTGACCATGTCCTGTCTAATTGACCTTGTATGATTGAAATAAAAAGACAAACAATATAAAAATTATTGTGGAGTTTCGTTGTTGGAAAAGGTGGTATATAGATTATTTTTACATATATTCTTTTATATGATTTTGCATTTTAGTTCATATTTTTAGATTGTCAATAATTTTCCTTTTTCCTTTTTAACGATTTTGAATTGATTTTAATATCCTAAATATTAAGACATTTTACTTAATTTAAATAAGGAATAATTTAATAATTAAGACTTTAATTGATTTTGAATTCCTCAATATTACAATTACAATATATATATATATATATATATATATATATATATATATATATATATATATATATATATATATATATATATATATATATATATATATATATATATATATATATAGACACACACATTCTTGACTTCTTAGAGTATTTACTTATTTAAATACTGACATCCAATAATAAAAATTATGGCTCCACTACTGTAGTAACTAAAGAACGACCAAATAAAATATTAATAAACGAAATTTGATTTAAAAAAATATTGTAGAAGATAGTTTGATAATAACTTTTAACTTACATAAATAAATTCACAAAAAAACAAAGTGATAAAGAAAAGAATACAAAAATGTAAGGTCTTCAATATGAATACTTTTTTAGAAAATGTAAGTACACTTATTTAAAAATAATAAAGTATATACACAAACAAATATCTACAAGTGTTAATATTTAAATTCACATAAAAATTATATAATTAACAATAATTGCAATAAAATAAAATATGATTTTCATAAATCTAAGAAGTCAATTGATAACTTTTGCTGTTATAAGGAGGTAACAAATGATCTAGTGATCTACTATTTGAGAATGAAGAATAATTTGTATTTTAATATTAGTTATTTGAAAGTTAAATAACTCTTTAATTTCATATACAATTACTATTTTCATATATTTAAGAAAAATGTAACTGTTACATTTGACATTAACTTTTCATTACCTAATAGTGTTGGATAACTCTTGTCATGATTTTTCGTAATTGAGAAATATTCAGATTTTTATTTTGGCAACCATTTTGATTTATTGAAGCCAGCTATTTTTATTCTTTATAACTTGAATAAAAAATACTCATTAGGTTTTTCTGAATAATTTAATATGCCCAAAAGATTATTATTACCATAGTAAGATTCAACTCGTGGCAAAATCTAATAACTAGCTACCAAAATATTATCATAGTAATAAATTTGTGGCTAGATTATTCCATAATGACAAATAATTGTAATTACTAAGCCAACTATTACCACGCATACTTAGGACTTAAAGCACAAATATTTATTTAGCTATAATATTTTATTTTAAATTATTTAATATGGTTAAAAGGTTTCTTTTGCTACAGTAACTTTCAGTTTGTGGTAAAAACTAACAATTAGCTACAATATTTTGTCATAATAATAAATCCGTTGCTATATTATTACCACAACTTTTTATAATTTGAAGCAAATGTATTTATTGATCTACAATATTTTATTTTAAATAACTTATTGTAGCTAAAAAGTTACTATTGCTACAATAACTTTTAATGCATGGCAAAAACTTATGATTAGCTACGCAAGTTTATTGTAGCAAAAAGTTTGTAGCTATTTAGATAGTTATTACCACGATTGTTAACAATTATAGCAAAAATGAGGAATTAGTTTTATCAATTTATTTTTCGTGGCTGGCAAATTTTACGAATTTGTAAATAGCAAAGAAATTCTAATTTTTGTGGCTATTGTTAGGTATTAGCCATGATTTTTAAATTCGTAGCAAAGATTTCGTAGCTATAAATATATTATGTTGTAGTAAACAGATTACTTAATACAGTTTGTGCGACAACTTTAAGAGTAATAGAAGATATTGAAATAAGTTTCAACCATGAGATTCTATTCTGTACAACAAGAAATAACAACTATAGAATTAAAAAGCAATAAAAAAACTATTCCTTTGTCTTAAATTACCTCGAATAATTTGTTTGTTGAGTCCAATTAAGTAACCAAAATATTTGATCTAAGCAACGCTAATTTCACTGTCGTCGGGGGTGAACGCTCTCAGAATACCGCAAAATACTTTATGAGTATAGTAATATACGCACTTGCTTGAGAAAGTAGAAGAAAATAAACTTAATTAAATGTACGTATATTTCCAAGATATGCTCACAATGTATGAGACAAAAGGAGGTCAATAACATGTCACGTAGGTTACGTTTTTTACACAAGGAAATGAGAAAATTGACAACAATTGATTAGCAAAGAGCTGAGCAAAATTAATTTATTAAATACTTACGACCTAATGTCAGACCTCTCTATAACCGTATCAATGTATAACAAGCTAAGCTTTTTACGGAATCAATTTTCATATTATGTTATAAAGTGTTTTCTCTGTATGAGCTATAATTCGACCTTATAATAATCAAAGTGGATTAATCATCTCTCTCGACCCAAGCTCAAGCAACAAGCGGCGAGGCCTCCCTCGACTAGCGCAAACACCACAAGCGGTAAGGCCGCCCTCGACCAAGAGACACTACCTGCGTCCGCCCAGAAGTTTTGAGCGAGGTCGACGCCTTCTGGGTACGCCCAAAATAATGTCCTGACACAGACCCAATCTCCAAGAAAGTCAACTTGCATGAAAAGATCTATAAATACTAAGACAGCCATGAGAAAAGGGGCTTCACTCTCTTCCCATAGGGGCTCTAACAAATACAGAGTACAACACAGAGTGAGAACCCAATATCAAAAAGGAGAATATTAGTGGATCCATGAAAACATGATTGTAAGGATCTGAACCTCTCCATGGAGAGGCAGATTAACCCATTATCATAAATAAAGATCACTAATATCTTCTGTTACCCATGCATATGTCCCCCTTATCTTTTTCCCTTACTGAACTTCAGATATGTTACGACCTGCTATGATTGGCCCTTTATTTTTAATAATTATTTTGAGTTCATAAATGTTCATAAACATTCTGGGTCAAACAATTTGGCGTCGTCTGTGGGGATTTCATAGCAGGGCTGCGTAGCTTCCCCTGAAGTTAGAAGCAAAGTGAAAACAAGGAACGAAGGGCGGAAAACCCAACGAGAGCTAGCCCAATTCATCTACGTAAAATTCGGGCTATGGGCCCTCGATTCAAAAGAATCAACAACGTTCAACTACGGTTGAACTGGGACTCAGGCCACGAGCCTTCGCCAGTTAAAATATTCAACGACAGTTGAAGTAAAGTTCGGGCTATGAGCCCTCGACTCAAAAGAATCAACAAAGTTCAACTACGGTTGAACTGGGACTTAGGCCACGATCCTTCGCCAGTTAAAATATTCAACGACAGTTGAAGTAAAATTCGGGCTATGAGCCTTCGACTCAAAAGATTCAACAACGTTCAACTACGGTTGAACTGGGACTCAGGCCACGAGCCTTCGCCAATTAAAATATTCAACGACAGTTGAAGTAAAATTCGGGCTATGAGCCCTCAACTCAAAAGAATCAATAACGTTCAACTACGGTTGAACTAGGACTTAAGCCACGCCTTCGCCAGTTAAAATATTCAACGACAGTTGAAGTAAAATTCGGGCTATGAGCCCTCGACTCAAAAGATTCAACAACGTTCAACTACGGTTGAACTGGGACTCAGGCCACGAGCCTTCGCCAGTTAAAATATTTAACGACAATCGAAGTAAAATTCGGGCTATGAGCCCTCGACTCAAAAGAATCAACAACGTTCAACTACGGTTGAACTGGGACTCAGGCCACGAGCCTTCGCCAATTAAAATGTTTAACGACAATCGAAGTAAAATTCGGGCTATGAGCCCTCGACTCAAAAGAATCAACAACGTTCAACTACGGTTGAACTGGGACACAGGCCACGAGCCTTCGTCAATTAAAATATTCAACGACAGTTGAAGTAAAATTCGGGCTATGAGCCCTCGACTCAAAAGAATCAACAACGTTCAACTAAGGTTGAACTGGGACTCAGGCCACGAGCCTTCACCAATTAAAATTCAACGACAGTTGAAGTAAAATTGGGGCTATGAGCCCTCGACTCAAAAGAATCAACAACGTTCAACTACGGTTGACCGGGACTTAGGCCACGAGCCTTCGCCAGTTAAAATATTCAACGACAGTTGAAGTAAAATTCGGGCTATGAGCCCTCGACTCAAAAGATTCAACAACGTTCAACTACGGTTGAACTGGGACTCAGGCCACGAGCCTTCGCCAGTTAAAATATTCAATGACAGTCGAAGTAAAATTCGGGCTATGAGCCCTCGACTCAAAAAAATCAACAACGTTCAAATACGGTTGAACTGGGACTCAGGCGACGAGCCTTCGCCAATTAAAATATTCAACGACAGTCGAAGTAAAATTCAGGCTATGAGCCCTCGACTCAAAAGAATCAACAACGTTCAACTACGGCTGAACTGGGACTCAGGCCATGAGCCTTCACTAATTAAAATATTCAACGACAGTTGGAGTAAAATCGGGATATGAGCCCTCGACTCAAATGAATCAACAACGTTCAACTACGGTTGAACTGGGACTCAGGTCACGAGCCTTCGCCGGTTAAAATATTCAACGACAGTTGAAGTAAAATTCGGACTATGAGCACTCGACTCAAAAGAATCAACAACGTTCAACTACGGTTGAACTGGGACTCAGGCCATGAGCCTTCGCCAGTTAAAATATTCAATGATAGTCGAAGTAAAATTCAGGCTATGTGCCCTCGACTCAAAAGAATCAACAACGCTCAACTACGGTTGAACTGGGACTCAGGCCATGAGCCTTCGCCAATTAAAATATTCAACGACAGTTGAAGTAAAACTCGGGCTATGAGCCTTCGATCCAAGATGACTAACGATCGTGTGAAAGGAAAACATAAAGCGCAGCGAGCAATAGGAAAACAGAAGGAAAAGGGGGAATTCCCTCCCCCCACCCCCCCTAAATTAAAACAGACGGATACGGGTCACACCCGTCCGCTACGAAGGAAGCATTTTCTGAAGCAAACCACAACAATCAATCAAATAAAAAAAAAGAGGAAGAAAAATAGCCACACACGGCAACAATCAAAGAAGACATTATCAACTAATCATCAATTAACTAGGGATTTCCAATACCGCCATCCGCGCCAGTCCCACCATCGTCGGCCTGCGCCGCTCCACTGCCAGTTCCGCCCCCGCGGGCCTCCGCTGCACCCCCATCATTCCTAGCTTTGGCCAAGCTCCCGCCAGGGACATCGTCAATACCGAGCGTCGCGGCATCAAAGGTGCATTCCTCACGGGCCTCCCGCGCCCTCTGGCATGCCTGCTCGAAGGTATTCTCGGAAATCATGCCGGCCTTGAGCATATATTTGTATATGTCCCGTTGTGCCTCGGCATAAACCCAAGCTTCACGGGAGCTACCCATGCACGCGGATTGTTCCTGGATGCGCCGATTTTCCTGTTCAAGAAGTGCAATCTGCCCCGCGGCGTCCTAAGCATTCCCCTCCAGTATCCTGATCCGCTCCTCGAAGCCTCTCTCCCTTGAAGCGGTGGCAGCTCTCACCAACGACAGTTGGGAATCGTTGGCACGGATAATTCCCTCAAGTTCGGCCGTCCGGGCAGAAGCCTCGGCTAGCTTACGCTTCAAGTCGGCCAACTCCCCCTCCAGCGCGGCAACTTTCCCACTCCACTCCGAGGTGACCGCCGTCACCCTGGCCAAGCATTGGCGCTCGCTCTCCAATGAAGCCCTCCTCCTAGCCTCCAGCTCGTCACTCGCCTGATGCAGCCGCTCCTCCAGGGCCTCAACACGGCCAAGCGCCTTGCTCCTCTGCAACTCCGTCCGCGCTAACTCCCCAACCAGCTCTTGGTTACGAGGGTCATCCCTCAGGCGCTCATTAAGCTCCCTGCATCGGGTCCGATACCGACGGCACCTCTCGAGAATACGAAGAAGTAACCCGGATCGAACGTTGGCCCGACGCAAGCATTCCACCTGCAACAGAAACACCTGTGAAACAAAGCAAAAGAATAGAGGAGTCAGGGATAGGAGCCCCACGAAACGAAAGGGTCAAGGAAAGATAATCAGTCCAGAATGCATACCCTCATGCCCATCGACGCCACTTCATTCATTATGCCAACATCCGTCACGTCTCTCAGCGACTCATTTTCAACGGAGGAACACAACTGGCCCAGCAACGGCAACAGGGAGGACTCCCTCAGCAATAAATTCTTGTCCACTGGAATCTCGATCACCTGCGGCCTCCCGTATGGATGAACAGTCGCGTTCGTGACCCCGTCATGAAACATACGAACATCCTCAGAGTCCAAGTCAGAACCAGACGGGGACCTCTCTCCCGTCGCTGCCGTCGCCGTTGATGGGGTGCTGGAATCTCCAAGATTTACGACTACCCGAGAGGGCTCACCCTCATAGAACTTGTGGGCATAAGATTGAGCGGTAGGAGCAGCGCTCCCTTCTCGCTCCTCCGAGCTTGTAGATCATCTGGCCCGCCCACTGGAACGCGCTCTATGTCGACGTTCTCCCTCGCCTCGGTAAGAGGCAGAAGGTTCACATTTGTCACCTCATCAGCAGCTGGCCGGGCAGCGGAAAGAGCCGGAGGTGGAAGGATTCTCTGCCTAACTAAAGGCCTCTCCTCTTTATCTCGAGAAGGCGATGCCTCCCGAGGGCGGACAACTCCCGACACGCTCCCACCATCGGGCGAAGGGCGCACGGGAGAAGGCACAGCTACGGAATCTACGGAAGTGGCCATGGGCACCTGAGTGGCCGCTGCCGAAGTGAAGAACCTGGCAATCGCCCCAGGTCGCCGGAATACTGGTTGAGGAGCCTTACCATGGTATACCCGCCCTACAAATATAGAAATTGGGTCAGCCTCAAGTCGCGGTGATGACCAAAAGTCGAACACGTCCTAAAATGGCAAAACGCCTTACCTATGACCAGACCTTGGCCATGCCTCCTCGAGAAGGACGCCCACGAGCGGATCCCCTCGGTGTGCGGAAGAATAACTTCCAACCACCCGCTCAGACCAGTGAATAAAGGCGGGGGCGACCTGTCGGCTGCAGAAATAACAACAAAAACAACAACTAGTCAAAAAAATGAAAAGGAAGAAGGATAAGTTCGACTCCTCCAAAAAGGACAAAGCGAGACTTACAGCCGTGATTACAGGTCTCGGGAAACCCTGGGGAAGGCACCACCAGGTGACCGGTCCTGACGTAGAAAAACTGTTCGAATTGACGAGGCTCGACCTCGTCATCCAAAGCAGTCACCAGACCCTGCCACCCGTGCGGGACCATTCGGATCATGTTCCCCGGACCCGCTGAGTGGCATAGAGAGCAAGGACGTATTGCAGTGTGACCATTTGGCCGTCCAGCTCCGAGAACTTCAGCAGCATGGCCAAGAGCTTGTGCACGAACGGGGTGAGTTGCCCCGGGCAAACATTGTAGTACCGGCAGAAGTCAACTACCAAATTAGGGAGAGGAATCCTGAACCCCAGCCTAAGGGGATAAGAGTAAAACACGCAATACCCGACACGGTCGGAGTGAACCCTATCCCCCGGCAGAGCTAGCACAATAATGGCGTGGGAGGGGATGAGCCCTTGCTCGCGCAACTGAGCCATACCTATTTCCCCCATCAGTGGGGCCTCATCGACGGGGTCAACCCCTCTATCTGTGGTGAAATTCACCGCCAAGCTTCCCGCCCCTGGGAGTATCTCGTCTACTGAGGGCTTCCTCTCAGTGTCATTCCGATCACCGATCAGAAGCACCGGGAAAAACCCCTCAATCACCGGAGAACCTGCCAGTACCACCACCGAAAGACCGTCGCGAGAGGAAGAGCCAGCCATTGATTTAGGTCATAAGAAAGGCTAAAGGGAAAACGGAGAAGATGACTAAGAACGAGCAATGAGTATGCCGCAGAAAAAACAGAATTCTTTAGGAATTTGCTAGAGAGAAAGACAATCAGTAACTCAAAAAGGTGTTAGATGTCTGACATGCCAGGCCTTCTTATAGGGTAATTAAATCAAATCTCGGGATACCGACAGGCGCCATTTAATGCGAATCCCAACCGTCAGAAACAATTAAATTTTCATCAAAATCGTCACCACCACGATCAGAATAAGCGAGTATGCGCCGAAATTTAAGCCGCCGCTTCGAGCACTCCAAATGTGATGACGTCTTATCAGCCGAAACAATCAGGCCCTGCGTCCTAAAGCTCGCATGGACGAGAATGTATCTGAGTTTATAACTACGGCGTGCCAACCACTATCCGTTGATTTAGGTCACAAGAAAGGCTAAAGGGAAAACGGAGAAGATGACTAAGAACGAGCAACGAGTATGCCGTAGAAAAAATAGAATTCTTTGGGAATTTGCTAGAGAGAAAGACAATCAGTAACTCAAAAAGTGTTAGATGTCTGACATGCCAGGCCTTCTTGTAGGGTAATTAAATCAAATCTCGGGATACCGACAGGCACCATTTAATGCGAATCCCAACCGTCAGAAACAATTAAATTTTCATCAAAACCGTCACCACCACGATCAGAATAAGCGAGTATGCGCCGAAATTTAAGCCGACGCTTCGAGCACTCCAAATGTGACGACGTCTTATCAGCCGAAACAATCAGGCCCTGCGTCCTAAAGCTCGCATGGACGAGAATGTATCTGACTTTATAACTAAGGCGTGCCAACCACTATCCGTTGTCGCGAACGATCGGGGATCACATTCCTTCCGTAAAAAAAGAGACTGATGACGAGACTCCATAAGAAGCTATCGTCCCCTCGTCCGGGAGGGGACGCCTTTCGAGCTATCATATCCGCTTATCCCAGCCCGTCTCGACGTAACCACGATAAGCGAAGGGACTATCTGTATGATCTATAATTCGACCTTATAATAATCAAAGTGGATTAATCATCCCTCTCGACCCAAGCTCACGCAACAAGCGGCAAGGCCTCCCTCGATTAGCGCAAACGCCACAAGCGGTAAGGCCGCCCTCGACCAAGAGACACTACCTGCGTCCGCCCAGAAGTTTTGAGCGAGGTCGACGCCTTCCGGATACACCCAAAATAATGTCCTTACACGGATCCAATCTCCAAGAAAGTCAACTGGAATGAAAAGATCTATAAATACTAAGACAACCATGAGAAAAGGGATTCCACTCTCTCCCCATGGGGGCTCTAAGAAATACAGAGTACAACACAGAGTGAGAACCCAATATCAAAAAGGAGAATATTAGTGGATCCATGAAAAAATGATTGTAAGGATCTGAATCTCTCCATAGAGAGGCAGATTAACCCATTATCATGAATAAATATCACAAATATCTTCTGTTACCTTGCATATGCCCCTCCCTTACTGAACTTCAGATATGTTACGACCTGCTATGATTGACCCTTTATTTTTAATAATTATTTTGAGTTCATAAATGTTTATAAACATTCTGGGTCAAACATTCTCTATAACAACACTTTATTGTAACATTCAAAAATATTTGAAATAAAAAAAAAACTTCTATAGAAACGTCGGACTATATAAAGAGATTTTCAAAATTAACTTGTTAAATGCTTACCATCCATATAGTAACCATTTGGTATTCGGATCATATCGGATAGGCTCACAAAAAAGGTAAGCTACTTCTTAATACCAGTTTTTCAAGAAGGTAACTCGAAATCTTTGATTAAAAGTTAAAGAAATCCCAAATCTATGTGGTCTTTGTAATTTTCCGAAAAAAAATGGAGTATTGAATAAACTAAGATACTGTATTATCCATATCTATAATATAAAAATTAAAAAGAAAAAGGAAAACAACCCTCTTGTCTTTGATTATTCCAACTTGTGCCAAACAATGACTTCCTGTAAGGTAAATAGTTTCACTTTCCATATATAGTTAACAAGTCTCATGCAATTCACGCGCTAGAGATGAGAGTATTTAATTCGCTCTTTCTTACAATTGTGAACCTACCATTCCATGTCATCTACAAAACTATTACTTCCACTTCAAAATAAGTAATTTTTAAGATATTTTCACACATATTAATAAAGTTATATTTTAGTATTAATTAGCAATAAAATAGACCATTTTAATCTTATTATCTCACTTAAACACTCCTAACACATATTTCAATACTATTTATTCCAAGGATAATGTAGGAAAAACATCATTAAATCATTCTTAAAATACAAAAAAAACACTTATTTTGAAAAAAAAAAAAGGCCAAAAAAATTGAGTAGTTATGTAAGTGAAGAAAAAACACAGAGGCCATCAGATCCAATCCCATGTCTTCAAATAATCTTGCTTCCGATTCTTCCTCTCTAAACTCGCCACAGCCCGCCATGTCATCACAAAATTCTCACTCCTTCCATTGGCACTACGCTGAGTTCGACGATAACGATTTCCAAATCCGCGGCCGTACACTCTTCTTCGTCGTCGTCCTCTTTGCTATCATTCTTATAGCTACTCTTCTTTTCCTTTACGCTCGCTGGGTCTGCAAGTTCCGTTCTCCCTCAAGCGCGGAAGCTGCTCGTTCTGCTCACGCGCCGTCGGTTCCTCCACCACAACAAGGCCTTGACCCGGCTTTTATTGACAATTTGCCGATTATATTACACAGAAGTTCGGACTGTAGAGGTAATACCGCCGCGGAAGTTGAGTGCTGTATTTGCTTGGGAATTTTTCAAGATGGTGATAAGGTAAAAGTTTTGCCTAGTTGTCAACATTATTATCATTCGGAGTGTGTTGATAAATGGCTTAGAAATAAATCGAGTTGCCCTCTGTGTCGTGCCTCTCTCCAATTTGACTCACCTGTTTGACTCGGCCGTGTCAGTATTTATGCTCCAGAAGCTTCGTTTGAGTTTTTATCTCTTCTAGAAACATTATTATTTTCTTTCAGCAATTAGATTAACTGTAAGTAGTAGGAATTACCATCTTTGATAGATTTTTTGACGTGAATTCGAATGAAAATATTTACAGTAATTTCCAAGTATGTCATATCCATTTCCTTCGGTAAGGATTTCTTTTTTCTGCACCATTTAAGTCTTAATAAGAGTAGTAAATGGTGTTTCCGTATGAGGTTTTTCTTTTTTAGTGCTACTCGATCTATTTTTGTTTCATCAATTTTTAATGTTCACAGATGAACCATATAATTAATCTCAAAGGTAACGTGAAGTAATCTGCAGAAGATTGCTCGTATCTCTTGGTATTTGAAAATTGATTAGATAATATAAACTATATTGTATAACTCGCTTAATTTATAAGTGTGAGTCAAGCTTTGACGAAGAAAAGTTTACTTAATTGTGGTACAAGAAATGCTAGAACTATAGAAAGAAAGCAAAATAAATGGCTTTGCAAAAATTAAAAACTGTGAAGTTATAGAATAAAAGAGGTATAACTCAATAACCATTAAAAAGGTTAGGTGTTGATTTATTTGTTGCAGATTTAGTTATGAGAAGATCGAATGTCACATTATTATTATTATTATTATTATTATTATTATTATTATTATTATTATTATTATTATTATCATTTATCTCTACCAAACCAACTCCAATTACTCTCCACAATAAAAAATTTATTTTGTGTTTTCATACAACTGACACTAGTTATACAAACAAATTTTTTGTCTTACAGTTTTATGCACCCAGATTTCTGTAAACCTAAAAATAAAAGATTGTGATAAACCTAAAAATAAAAGATTGTGATCCATAAATTTGTGAGACAAAAAGAAGCTCTATACTGTGTCAGTTGTATGGGACACAAAATAAAACTTATCATCTCCACAGTTGTCCTTTATCAAAGTAGGTTGTCTTTTTTTTTTTTTTCCCTTCGTTTTCGGATTGGTAGACAGAGATAGGAATTTTTTCATGTTTGGGTTTAACTTGTTACCTCAGATCTATAAAAGACTGCAGATATTACCAGAAAACAATTCTAGCACACAAGAGTAGGGAAAAGCCTTAAAGCAGTGGCTGTAAGTAGCTCAGAAAAGGAATGAGAAGGTTGACTGGGTAATGAATAAAAGTGTAGTTTGAATTCAATTAATGCAAATAAATCTTCTTCGAGATATTTAATATATTATACCGACCTCATTTGTAGATCTTACACAAATTATAGAAAGCTACATGCTTCTCCCACCAAAAAACAGTAGGAACTAGATATTTTTTTTCTAGTTGACAATACTGCAGTTTGTTCATGCCCTACTTATATGACTCAAAAGATATAAAAAAATTTTTGAACAAATCAACCGAAAGATAGTAAATTTTAGCTGAGTATAACAAAACTAGAAAAGTAAGTGATGAAGATATGTTCTGTTGTGGTAATCATTTCTGGTAGTTACTGTTATGATATCATTGCATGCCTGCTTATTTATTGGTATTTATGTCTCTTATGTTTAGATAATTTTTATGCGTTGTATGCTGGAGTGACTAATGCGGTTTTTGTTTTTGTTTTTGTTTGCTTTTCCTTTCCTTGCGCCGAGGGTCGATTGGAAACAGCCTCTCTGTCCTCTCGGGTAGAGGTAAGGCCTGTCTACATATTACCCTCCCCAGACCCCACCTTGTGGGAATATACTGGGTTGTTGTTGTTGTTGTTGTAAGTGATGAAGATATGATTGACAATAGATTTCCTTCCGTTCTCAAATAATATTTTTTTTCATTCCCCAATCTCTCCTCTTTACAAGACTCCTTCTCTCCATGTATACTAGAGAAGACTCTCCTAAAGAATAGTCGATAGAATATTCTTAATGTCCCCTAATGGGCTTACAATACTACGAGGGTCCTACAGCTTCTTCTTTTGTCTTAAAGTCTCTTTTGGGGGGGGCGTGACAGGAGGGTACGCCGTCGTTTGTTGTATTTGTTTGTAGGTCATGGTTGGTCAAATTTGAACGCATACACTACTGAAATCATGTATACTAGATGTTCCTCTTTCGAGTTCTTGGTATGATAAACTCATAAACATTCGGTAAAGAATAATGGGCCAAGAATTTGAATTAGTAAGGCTCTTATTCGGGTAAAATGTATAAAAGAAATTTTTATGTAATGAAATAGAAGAAGGAATAACAGATAGAGCTAAAGATGAAGAATAATCAAGGTTGAAATGAAAGTAAGTGTGAGGTTTTGGGGCATAAGTGTGAGAATATAGGTAGCAGACAAAGACGGGTCTGAGTTTTAATAGAGATGGCCAGTACTTGTTGTCGTGTAGGGACGAGGGGAGGAATGGAAATTATTCACCTCAGCCATTAAAAGACAAAAAGAGTGGGTGCCTCCTTCAACCCCATCAGCTGTCATTACTCTCTTCTTTTGCTGACTCCTAAATACAAATATCTGACTTGGAAAGATGCCTCTTAAATTGACTTCCAAACTCTGAGAAAAGTTTAAGTTGAAAACAGAAACACAATAAAAACATACTTCGCCCACCGTGGGGCTCGAACCCACGATCACAAGGTTAAGAGCCTTGCGCTCTACCAACTGAGCTAGACGGGCTATTTGTTAGATGTATGATTTCTCATTATCTCAATTGACGTTTAAGAGCATTTTTTTCGAGCAGGCGGAGTACCTCACTTTTACTATTCACGCTTGGGATCGTATTCTGTATTGAATAGTTAAGTGATGTATCATGAAAATTTACTTCCGGGTTCAAAGTACAAGAGTGTGAGCATCTAAATTTGTGTAAATTCAAGTGAGACTTTCAAGTGTTTTAAAAATACATATGCAAAGCTTACATAAAAAGTACTACTATTAGCCCACTTGTTTGAGCAAAAAGTGTAAAACCCCTTTGTGGAACGAATTATTAATAATAAAAAGGAAAAATCTTAGTCAAACATAATTAATTCCATATCCAAATATACAGATACAAAATAGAATTAGAATAAGAATAAGAACACTTAAGATTTCTTAACGTAATAATCGTACATCAAACATGAGAGATAAGATTACATCTAGGACAGATATGCGTCATAATCATGGGAACCAGGAAGGGAAAGATAGGTCACTGTTGATAATGAAGAAATTCCTCTTGTGTGGAAGCTATCCCCAAGAATCCCACCCCCCCCACCCCCCCCCACCCCATCTGGGCTCTTTTTCCTATTGTTATCAAAAACTATATTGTTGTAAAATAAAACAATAAACTTTTTGAAAAACAGAAACAGAAAGTTAGTAGAACTAGAACATCAAAATATATTCTGGAAACAATATAGTAACATCAAAATAAATTCTGAAAATAGTATAGGAATAAATCGAACTTACTGAACACACAGTGTGTCTTTAAGGAAATTATTCCCATAAAGTACCCGAGGTTCTGGAATACATCCTCCCATGATAGAACGATTTAGCTCACCAGCATATTGCTACCAAAAACACAGATGAACAGCGAACCACTCGAAGGTTGTGAAACTCACTGCAATTTTGTGCAGAAGAAGAAGAAGAAAATAATCAACCAACATGTGCTTTGCAGCATTTATATCTACCATACTTTTGCTCATTATCAACATGTCATCAATATATAAACAAACAATGACTTCATGACCTGGAATGTTTTTAATGTAAACACACTCGTCACACTCGTAGATTTTATATCCACTTAGCAACATTGTTTGGTCAAATTTAGCATGCTATTTTTTGGGTGCTTGTTCTATAAAGTGACTTAACAAGTTTGCACACTTTCTTTTCTTTACCAGGAACCACAAAACTCTCAGGTTGTTCCATGTAAATCTCTACCTTCAATTCTCTATTTAAGAAAGTTGTTTTATATCCATTTGATGGATTTCAAGACCATACATGGCCTCTAGTGCCACTAACATCCTAATAGATATTATCCTTATTACTGGCGAGTAAGTATCAAAATAATCAAGTCCTTCCTTTGTCTATAACCATTGACAATAAGTCTTACCTTATATTTGTCAATAGTGTCATCGTCTTTAATTTTTTGTTTAAAGATCCATTTCGAACATAACGGTTTATTTCCCAGAGGAAGATCAACCAATTCTCATCTATGGTTATCCAAAATTGTTTGAATCACACTATTGAATGTATCTTTCCAAAATTTTGAATCAGAAGACGACATAATCGCTTTAAAAGTTTGAGGTTCATTTTCAAGCAAGAATGTCACAAAATCTGGTCCAAAGGAAGTAGATGTTCTTTGACGTTTACTACGCCTTTAGATCTTCTATACTTGGAATATTTTCCTTTTGTTCTTTCCGAGGTCGTTCAGGTCTTTCACTTAATGACTCACATTCAGGTTTATATAGATAGTTGCTTTAAAAGAATTCAACATTATCTGATTCCATTACCGTATTAATATGAGTCTCGGGTTATCAAATTTATGAACCAAAAATCGATATTCTTTACTGTTTGTAGCATATCCAATGAAAATGCAATCTACTATTTTTGGTCAGATTTTAACTCTTTTAGGTAAAAGAACTTGTACATTTGCTATACAACCTCACACTTTAAATATTTCAAGTTGGGTTTCTTCCTTTTTATTTTTATATGAAATAGATTGCGTTTTGCTATGGGGTACTCTGTTGAGTATTCGGTTAGCTGTAAAGATAACTTCCCCTCACAAACTCCACGATAACCTGGAACTTATAAATAAGGAATTCATCATTTTCTTTAATGTTCAAAATTTTTCTTTCCGCAATTCCGTTCGATTGAGGTGTGTAAAGTGATGTTGTTTGATGAATAATTCCATATTCCGAACATATTTCTGTAAACGGAGATTCATATTCTCTACCTCTATCACTTCTAATCATTTTGATCTTTTTATTCAATTGATTCTCTACTTTATTCTTGTATTTCTAAAATGCTTCAATTGTTTAATCCTTACTATTATGCAAATAAACATAGCGATATCAAGTGCAATCATCAATAAAAGTAATAAAATACTTTTTCCACCTCGAGATGGTGTAGACTTCATATCGCAAATGTCAATATGAATTAAATCTAAAGAATTTGCATTCCTTTCAACAGACTTATAAGGATATTTTACAAACTTAGATTCAACACATATTTGACATTTCAATTTATTACACTCGAATTTAGGCAATTCTTTTAAATTAAATAATTTCCGCAAGGTTTTATAATTGACATGTCCTAAACAGATATGCCATAAATCAATTGACTCCAATAAATAAGAATAAGTTAAAATTTTATTCATACTATCAACAATCATTATGTTGAGTTTGAAAAGGCCCTCCGTGAGGTAGCCTTTTCCAACATATATTTCATTATTTCTTACAACAACTTTATCAAAAACAAATATACATTTGAATCTATTCTTTGCAAGTAAAGAAGTAGAAACTACGTTCTTCCTAATAGTAGGAATATGAAGAACGTTGTTGAACGTTAACATCTTGCCGGAAGTCAAGATTAGGGATATCTTCTCATAACCCTTAATCTTGACTGTTGCATTATTTCCCATGGAAATCTCTTCTTCGGGACCAACAGTAGAGTACGTCGTAAATGCTTCTTTGACAGCACAAATATGTCGAGTGGATCCAAAGTCAATCCACCACTCATTCGGATTTTCAACTAGGTTGTATCTCAAAAGCATTGCACAAAGATCATCAATGTCATCATTCTTCACATTATGTTGGTTTTCCCCTTCTTCTTATCCTTTTTCAGGAGATGACAATCAAGGCTTTTGTGACCAACTCTTGCACAATTGTAGCAGTTAGCCTGGAATTTCTTTTTGTTCTGCTCCTTAGTTTATCTATAAGACCTCTTCCTCTTCTTACTTTTTGGAGTAGTGTCCTCAACGATATTAGCTCTCATGATCGTTGAATTTTCACGAGACTTCTTCTCGCCTGTTTTGTTGTCTTCCTCAATCTGTAGACGTATCACAAGATCTTGCAACTTCATTTCTTTTCATTTGTGCTTAAGATAGTTCTTGAAATCTCTCCACGAAGGAGGTAATTTTTCAATCATTGTGACCACTTAAAATGCTTCATTCACGACCATGCCTTTAGGAATAAGGTCGTGAAAAATAAGTTGAAGCTCTTGAACTTGGGTTCCCACAGTTTTGTTGTCTATCATTTTATAGTGTAGAAACTTGGCAACCACGAACTTCTTCAAGCATGCATCTTCTATCTTGTATTTTTTCTCAAGTGCATCCCATAATTCTATCGAAGTATTCATCGCACTGTAAACATTATACAACTTATCCTCTAAAGCGCTTAAGATATAGTCCTTGCAAAGAAAATCTTTCTGCTTCCACACCTCAATAATCATGAACTTCTTATTGTCTCGCATGTCCGCAGCAGGCACTAGAGATTCTTCACTAGTGAATTTCTGCATACCAAGTGTGGTAAGCCAGAAGAACACCCTTTGTTGCCATCCTTTGAAGTTAAATCTAAAAAAAATTCCCCGATTTCTCGGCCGGAGGAACAGTAGTACAACTTGACAAGGCTATCATTGTTGAAACAATAGTCGCAGAAGAATTTCCGTTATCAATTGCCATTTCTCTCTATCAATAAAAGGGTTCAATTAAGGGCAAATCCAGAATACTAAACAATATTGTAATTAGTATGTAAAAATTGAAGTTTTTATATACTATTACATAGAAAACGATGAAGCGTTTATGTTCTTTAAATCATTTTCTGAATTTTAATATTCTGATAAAGTTTTTATGTCTTTAAATCAGAATAGTAAAATTCAGACGAAGTAGAAAATCACAAAGGTTTTAATCACCACAAACATAATATAGAATATAATACAATAATTTCCTTAAGATTGTTATTAAAAACTGTACTAATGTAAAATAAAATAATAAACTTTCTAAAAAACAGAAACAGAAAGTTAGTAGAACTGGAATGTCAAAATATATTATGAAAACAATATAGTAACTTCAAAATAAATTATGAAAATAGTATAGGAATAAATCGAGCCCACTGGACATACTGTGTGTCTTTAAGGAAATTATTCCTCTCAAGTACCCGAGGTTCTGGAATATATCCTCCCGGATAGAACGATTCAACTTACTAGTGTATTGATACTAAAAACGCAGAGGAATAATGAACCACTAGAATGCTATGAACACATTGGAATTCTTGTGCAGAAGAAGAAGAAGATAATCAGAAAATTTTGTAAGTAAATATTTTTTGATTTGAAGGAATATTTATAGCCAATGTGGTACTGTTTCTGAAAATATTTACTGTTACAACCCATATCCACACGCGTTAGTTCATGCCATAAGTTAGATAACACAAATCCAAGAAGGAATTATCCTTGAGATGATAAGAAGTTAATCCGATTAATCTTAAGTGATACAAGGGTGCATAAGGGT
This sequence comes from Nicotiana noctiflora, assembly GCA_032618575.1. Lineage (NCBI taxonomy): Eukaryota > Viridiplantae > Streptophyta > Magnoliopsida > Solanales > Solanaceae > Nicotiana > Nicotiana noctiflora. The sequence continues at coordinate 70,448 of JASVEL010013879.1, forward strand.
AATTAACAAGTATTAGAAGTTAAACGAATCAAGGATGTTGTAACTCGTACTTTTGGGTAAACCTATAGATGCTTAGTATACTTAGGAGGTCATGATTTAAGGTATTTGAATCATATAATATCCGTATCATAATTCTTGAAGTCAAACGAGTTATGAAACAAAAGTCGACAAAAGTTGTTGCAACTTAGGTTCATAGTTTTACCTAAACTTTAGGTCAAATGTTATTAAGTCTTTCTCCCAATATACTTGGAATTACGGGGTGATCTACCCACCAAATTGAATATCTATGAGTCTAGTTTCCAACGCATTAAACGGTTTATCAATACCACATTGGAATAAAGAGATATAGACATTTTTGTGATACTGCACAAGCTGCTAGGTGTAAGTAGGTGGGTCAGCTACTTGGTTAAATGTCGGGCCAAAAGAGGAAATTTCGGGTCAGAAAAGGAGCCCATTAAAAGGCTTATCTTCTGCAATATATCCCTCTTTATATTTCACAAATAACCAGACCTAAAACCCTGCAAACTTCCTCCCAAAAATTATCCACAAATCCTAATTGAGTTTCCCTCTCTTTCAAGTTCAAATTGGGGGTAAACAGTAGAGTTTGAAGAACCAAGTTAAAGGCTGAGTTATCCAACAATTAAGGTGAGTTTACTGCTATATTTCATACATTTATTCTGCTGTGAATTCATGGTAATTTGTTATATACATGTAAGAACTCACGGGACGGTGATCGGAAGCCGTGAGTTCAAGTTATTCACTTGTAGCGGATTGTTTTGTGGACTGTTTTGTGTTGCTGTTGGGCTGCATTTTATATTACTGTTTTGTGGAGTTTTGGAGGAGGCAGGGTGTGGAGAAATACCATATATATGTTGGGTTGTGGTCTGCTAGTTCTTCGTAATATTTTTGGGTCGTTTGATACGACTATAGTGGCCGTCATATGTATGATGTGATTAGGTTGTGTGTGGACTGTTTTGGGAGGCTCAATATGTTTATTATTGATGTTGTTTAGGCTGTTTGGTGATTGTTTTGAATGGTGTGAATTCATATATATAGGGGAGGTGCTGTCCGTTTCATCACAAAATAGGTTGTAATTGGTACATAATAGTTGCGACGCTAAAACGTTAACGATAGTGTCATTTCTCCTATTGTAGACTAAGGAGTCGTGACGTTTGCATAGCTTGAGGTTGTGTCAGTATATACAAGGTATGTGTGGCTATCCCTTTCCTTCTTTTGCACGACTCCGATTAACATAATGTAATGAACGAGCTTCCAAAGATACTCTATTCTTCGAAGCTAAGCAGTACTTACATTGTTTCCCCTCTTATGGAACGATTGATATTGATGTTGCTTCTCTTATTCTTATGTTATCAATCTTGTTGGTACTTCACGATTCCTATAAGGTTCATAGTGAAGAGTTAGTCCTAATAAGTTGTACATAGGATACCGACCTTACGTCACTCCGAAAGGTCTACAAGGTGTTTCCAGGAGTCGAACATGCATTATATATATGTATCTATTTTACTCTACCGAGTTGCGCTATAGTCGGCCGGGTATGGCACCTATTGTGCAACCACTGATTAGTTGGGTTTTACCGAGCTCCACGTGGCCGGGTACGATTCTACCGAGCCTTATAATGGCCGGGTATGTTTTTACCGAGCCTATTACGGCCGAGTACGATATGATGATGATGATGCCCACAGAGGCGTATGTTTTAAAGATTATGTATTTATACGTATGTATCATGCATTTCATGTCAGTAGCCCTCAGAGGTACTCAGATGTTACAGGTTGTATATTCTCTATCCCTGCTTACATTACTGTTCGTATTTATGGTTCTTTGCCTTACATACTCAGTACTTTATTCGTACTGACGTCCTTTTATTTGTTGACGTTGCATGTCGTGCTGCAGGTCCTGTAAGACAGGCAGGTGTAGCTCCCCCATCACAGTAGGTTGTCCAGTTCAGCGGTGATTGGCGAGATCCCTTCTCCGGACTTGCCTAGGTCTTGGTATGCATTTTTGTTATAGACATTATGGGTATGTCGGGGCCCTGTTCCGGCTATGTTGCAGCACTTATGTTCCTTTAGAGGCTCATAGAAAAGTGTCGACTCATGTATAGTTTGGTATGCCTTGTCGGCTGGTTTTTGTTGATTAATCTTTCATTTTAGCGTGGTAGCTTGTACCATATGTATATAGTTTCTTGATTGTCTGGTCATCCCATGTTATGTAGGTTCATGCAATCATATTTTATTGTTGGTTGCCTATCATCCATGTCTACCATTTATATTGGTCTCGTTAGCCCTAAAAGATAATAAAGAAGGTTAGATAAAATGTACGTTGGTGCTCGGCAAGTATGGTCGGGTGCTAGTCATGGTCCTCCAGTTTGTGTCGTGACAAACTTGGTATCAGAGCCTAGGGATTTTCTATGAGCCATGTCTAGTAGAGTCTTGATTATGGATGTGTAGCGCACCACATTTATAATCAGGAGGCTACATGACATCTAGGGTTGTTACCTTCTTCCTAAATCTAGATCGTGCATAGAGTTGAGTCATAAGTGTTGATATCTAATATTCACCTTGTTTTCTTTCAGCAATGCCTTCGACTAGGAAACAAACAATTAGTAGACGGCTTGATACAGCTGCGGGAGAGGGTACCAGTCAGGTGCCCCAAGCCAGAGCAGGCCAAAGTGAGGCTCAGAGTGAGATGTCGTCTCATACCTCATATACTCTGTCTCCTCTAGAGGATATTAGGTGGCACCCAACACCTCCAGCTCCTCCGTCTGGCACTACAGACCAGGATATGCAGAGTGCTTTGCAGTTATTGACTAGCTTGGTAGCTGCTCAGGCTCAGAGGCAGAATACAGGTGCTGCTGATAAACCAGTTAGTACAAGAGTTCGTGATTTTATTAATTTAGACCCTCCAGTGTTTACCGGATCAGACCCCAAGGAGGATCCGCAGACTTTTATTGACCAGGTTCATCGTACACTACAGGTTATGCATGTTAGTGATATAAAGGCAGTAGAATTGGCTTCTTATCGGCTACGAGATTTAGTGGTTCTTTGGTATGATAGTTGGGAGAGATCTAGAGGTCCGAACGCTCATCCAGCTGTGTGGAAGGATTTTTCTGAGGCCTTTCTTCGTTACTATTTGCCAGTTGAGATACGACGAGCTAGAGGTGATAAGTTCTTGAACCTTAGACAAGGTAATTTGAGTGTGCGAGAGTATAGTATGCGGTTTGATTCTTTAGCAAGGTATGCTCCCCATATGGTGGCCGAGATGAGTGATAGGGTGCATTTGTTCGTGAACGGGTTGGGACCCCATCTGATTAATGAGTGTATGACAACCTCCTTGGTAGAAGGCATGGATATTTCCCGTATTCAAGCTTATGCCCAGACCTTAGAGGATCGTAAGCGCCAGCAGAGGGCAGATAGGGAGCACGATAGGGGCCAGCATAAGAGGGAGAGATTTGCAAGGTATTCTGATGACTTCAGAGGCAGCGCCAGGCCCCAGTCTTCGTGGAGTTCGGCGCCATCTGTAGCTAGTGCTCCTCCACAGTTTCAGAGGCCTCGATATGATCGATCCTATTCTAGTCCAGGTTAGAGTTCGTAGGCATCTGGATCGCAACATCACAGGGATACTAGTCAGACAAAACCCCCAACACCACATTGTGATCAGTGCGGCAAGGCCTACTTTGGACTGTGCCGTCGAGGTTCTGATGCGTGTTATTCTTCCGGATAGTCTGGCCATACGATGAGGGATTGTCCTAACAGGGGAGGTGATGGTATGGCTCAGCTGACTAGATCTGTGTCTGGTTCTTCCTCATCAGTTCGACCTCCAGCATGGGGTTTTTAGCAGTCGACAGGTCGTGGTAGAGGTAGAGGTGCAGGACCGAGTTCGAGTGGTGCTCAAAATCGAACATATGCTCTAGTAGGTCGACAGGATCTCGATTCGTCTCCAGATGTTATTACAGGTATATTATTTGTGTTTTCTTATGATGTATATACGTTGATTGATCCGGGATCTACATTATCATATATTACACCCTTTGTGGCTAATATGTTTGGCATTGAACCTGAATTGATAAGTAAACCCCTTGCGGTATCTACTCCAATAGGAGATTCTGTGATTGCTAGAAGGGTATATAGAGGTTGCACTGTGATGATTTGTAGTCGTCAAACCTCGGCAGATTTATTTGAGTTAGAAATGGTTGATTTTGATGTGATACTGGGAATGGACTGGTTGGCCTCATGCTATGCAAATGTTGACTGTCGTATGAAGATGGTTAAGTTTCAATTTCCTGGTGAACCCGTCATTGAATGGAAGGGGAACATTGCTACATCAAAAGGTAGGTTTATTTCCTATCTTAAGGCAAGGAAAATGATCTCAAAAGGTTACATTTATCATCTTGTTCGCGTTAGGGATGCAGAGGTGAAGCTGCCTACTCTACAATCTATCCCCGTGGTCAATGAATTTCCAAATGAACTCTCAGGCCTTCCTCCAGAAAGGGAGATTGAGTTTAGCATTGATGTGTTGCCTGACACTCAACCGATCTGTATCCCTCCATATAGAATGGCCCCGGCAGAGCTACGAGAGTTGAAGGCGCAGTTAAAGGACTTACTGGATAAGGGCTTCATTAGGCCTAGCACTTCACCTTGGGGTGCGCCGGTCCTATTCGTGCGGAAGAAAGATGGGTCATTACGGATGTGTATCGACTATCGACAGTTGAATAAGTTTACTATAAAGAACAAGTATCCACTTCCAAGAATTGACGACCTGTTTGACCAACTCCAGGGTGCCAAGTATTTCTCCAAGATTGACTTACGTTCAGGGTATCATCAGGTGAGGGTTAAGGAGAAGGATATTCCAAAGACGGCTTTTCGGACAAGATATGGACACTTTGAGTTCTTGGTGATGTCGTTCGGGCTAACAAATGCCCCAGCAGCTTTTATGGATCTCATGAATACTGTATTCAGGCCCTATCTTGATGTGTTCGTGATTGTATTCATTGATGACATTCGGGTGTATTCTCGTTCGGAGGAGGAACATGCGAGCCACTTGCGGATAGTATTACAGATGCTTCAGGATCGTAAGTTATATGCTAAGCTCGCCAAATGTGAATTCTGGCTGAACCTTGGCCATGTGATATCTGACGAGGGTATTAGTGTCGACACTCAGAAGATTGATGCAGTAAAGAATTGGCCGAGACCTACAACACCATCGGAAGTTCGTAGCTTCCTGGGGCTAGCAGGATATTATAGGCGATTTGTAGAAGGGTTTTCCTCTATATCAGCACCATTGACTAAGTTAACACAGAAAGCTACCAAGTTCCGGTGGTCTAACACTTGTGAACGTAGTTTTCAGGAGCTGAAGGATCGATTGACATCCGCACCGGTGCTCACTCTCCCTGAAGGAACAGAAGGATATGTGGTATATTGTGATGCCTCGGGTATAGGTTTGGGGTGCGTGTTGATGCAGCATGGGAAGGTGATTTCATATGCATCAAGACAATTGAAGAAGCATGAAAAGAATTATCCAACCCATGATTTGGAATTGGCTGCAGTAATATATGCTTTGAAGATATGGCGGCACTACTTATACGGCGTCCATGTTGACATCTACACAGATCACAAGAGTCTACAATACATCTTCAAGCAGAAAGAGTTGAATTTGGGGCAGCGTAGGTGGCTTGAATTACTGAAAGACTACAACGTCGAGATATTGTATCATCCCGGTAAAGCCAATATTGTGGCAGATGCTCTCAGCCATAAGTCAATGGGAAGCTTAGTACATATTGATACAGGTAGATGGGGGTTGACTAAAGAGCTTCATCAGCTAGCCAATATGAGAATCGGATTGTTAGACTCTGATGACGGAAGTGTTACTGTACAGAATACATCAGAATCATCTTTGGTAGCCGAGGTAAAAGCACGGCAATATGAAGATCCTATCTTACTACGATTGAGAGAGAACATTCAGCAGTGTAAAATTACGGCTTTTGAGATCGGAGGAGATGGGGCACTGAGATACCAGGGCCGATTATATGTGCCGAATGTAGCAGGGTTGCGAGAAAAGATTATGAATGAAATTCATCAATCCCGATATTCCATCCATCCTGGCTCAACAAAGATGTATCATGATGTCAAGGAGCAATATTGGTGGGATAACATGAAAAAGTCTATTGCAGAATTTGTAGCCCAGTGTCCCAATTGTCAACAAGTAAAGATAGAACATCAGAAACCCGGTGGATTGCTTCAGAATATAGAAATTCCGACCTGGAAATGGGAGGTGATTAATATGGACTTCGTTATTGGATTACCTCGATCTTATCATAAGTTTGACTCTATCTGGGTGATAGTTGATCGACTTACAAAATGTGCTCATTTTCTGCCAGTTAAGACAACTTACTCGGCTGAAGATTATGCGAAGTTGTATATCAAGGAGATTGTTAGGCTTCATGGTGTGCCGGTATCTATTATATCGGATCGAGGAGCTCAATTTACGGCTAACTTTTGGAGGTCTTTTCAGAAAGGTTTAGGCACACAGGTGAATCTCAGCACTGCATTTCATCCGCAGACTGACGGACAGGCTGAACGTACCATTCGGACATTGGAAGATATGCTACGAGCATGTGTTCTAGATTTTAAGGGAAATTGGGATGACCATCTTCCACTCATAGAATTTGCCTACAATAATAGCTACCATTCTAGTATTAAAATGGCCCCATATGAGGCACTATATGGGAGGATATGTAGATCACCAATTGGATGGTTCGAACTCGGTAAAACAGAATTATATGGGTCAGATTTGATTCATCAAGCCATTGAGAAGGTGAAAGTGATACAGGAACGATTGAGGACGGCACAAAGCAGGCAAAAGTCTTATTCCGATGTCCGACGTCGTGATCTAGAATTTGAGGTTGGTGATTGGGTTTTCCTGAGGATTTCACCAATGAAGGGTGTTATGCGTTTTGGGAAGAAAGGTAAGTTGAGTCCAAGGTATATCGGTCCGTATAAAATTCTTCAACGAATTGGACAAGTTGCTTATGAGTTAGAATTGCCATCCGAATTAGAATTTGTCCACCCGGTATTTCATATATCTATGTTGAGGAAATGTATTGGAGACCCTTCTCGAGTTGTCCCTATCAAAGATGTTCAAGTTACAGAGGATCTATCATATGAAGAAGTGCCAGTGGCCATATTAGATCGACAAGTCCGCAAGCTGAGAACAAAAGATGTAGCTTCAGTCAAAGTATTGTGGAGGAACAAGAATATGAAAGAAATGACATGGGAAGCGGAAGAAGAGATGAAGTCTAAATACCCTTACCTATTCCGGAATGATGATAACAAGGATGTTGGTGGAACGCAAGATACATTATAAAGGTGAAATGGCTTTATGAGGTAAGCAATAACTTGAGAACTCTCTTCCTTAATACAAAGTGGTGATATGTAAATAATGTCCATGTCCATAATGCTTTGTGTAGCCTTGTGTGGTCATACTTTGAGCTTCACTGCTTGCAAATTTTGCTAGTGACCATTTTATAGGGGAAAATTGACCAAAAATTTCTGCTAGAATCCACGATAATTTGGACTCCCCATAAACCCTTACATTCGAGGACGAATGTTCCTAAGGGGGAGGGTGTTACAACCCATATCCACACACGTTAGTTCATTCCATAAGTTAGATAACACAAATCCAAGAAGGAATTATCCTTGAGATGATAAGAAGTTAATCCGATTAATCTTAAGTGATACAAGGGTGCATAAGGGTGATTAACAAGTATTAGAAGTTAAACGAATCAAGGATACTGTAACTCGTACTTTTGGGTAAACCTATAGATGCTTAGTATACTTAGGAGGTCATGATTTAAGGTATTTGAATCATATAATATCCGTATCATAATTCTTGAAGTCAAACGAGTTATGAAACAAAAGTCGACAAAAGTTGTTGCAACTTAGGTTCATAGTTTTACCTAAACTTTAGGTCAAATGTTATTAAGTCTTTCTCCCAATATACTTGGAATTATGGGGTGATCTATCCACCAAATTGAATATCTATGAGTCTAGTTTCCAACGCATTAAACGATTTATCAATACGACATTGGAATAAAGAGATATAGACATTTTCGTGAGACTGCACAAGCTGCTAGGTGTAAGTAGGTGGGTCAGCTACTTGGTTAAATGTCGGCCCAAAAGAGAAAATTTCGGGTCAGAAAAGGAGCCCATTAAAAGGCTTATCTTCTGCAATATATCCCTCTTTATATTTCACAAATAACCAGACCTACCCTGCAAACTTCCTCCCAAAAATTATCCACAAACCCTAATTGATTTTCCCTCTCTTTCAAGTTCAAATTGGGGGTAAATAGTAGAGTTTGAAGAACCAAGTTAAACGCTGAGTTATCCAACAATTAAGGTGAGTTTACTGCTGTGAATTCATGGTAATTCGTTATATACATGTAAGAACTCACGGGACGGTGATCGGAAGCCGTGAGTTCAAGTTATTCACTTGTAGCGGATTGTTTTGTGGACTGTTTTGTGTTGCTGTTGGGCTGCATTTTATATTACTGTTTTGTGGAGTTTTGGAGGAGGCAGGGTGTGGAGAAATACCATATATATGTTGGGTTGTGGTCTGCTAGTTCTTCGTAATATTTTGGGGTCGTTTGATACGACTATAGTGGCCGTCATATGTATGATGTGATTAGGTTGTGTGTGGACTGTTTTGGGAGGCTCAATATGTTTATTATTGATGTTGTTTAGGCTGTTTGGTGATTGTTTTGAATGGTGTGAATTCATATATATAGGGGAGGTGTTGTCCGTTTCATCACAAAATAGGTTGTAATTGGTACATAATAGTTGCGACGCTAAAACATTAACGATAGTGTCATTTCTCCTATTGTAAACTAAGGAGTCGTGACGTTTGCATAGCTTGAGGTTGTGTCAGTATATACAAGGTATGTGTGGCTATCCCTTTCCTTCTTTTGCACGACTCCGATTAACATAATGTAATGAACGAGCTTCCAAAGATACTCTATTCTTAGAAGCTAAGCGGTACTTACATTGTTTCCCCTCTTATGGAACGATTGATGTTGATGTTGCTTCTCTTATTCTTATGTTATCAATCTTGTTGGTACTTCACGATTCCTATAAGGTTCATAGTGAAGAGTTAGTCCTAATAAGTTGTACATAGGATACCGACCTTACGTCACTCCGAAAGGTCTACAAGGTGTTTCCAGGAGTCGAACATGCATTATATATATGTATCTATTTTACTCTACCGAGCCGCGCTATAGTCGGCCGGGTATGGCACCTATTGTTCAACCACTGATCAGTTGGGTTTTACCGAGCTCCACGTGGCCGGGTACGATTCTACCGAGCCTTATAATGGCCGGGTATATTTTTACCAAGCCTATTACGGCCGGGTACAATATGATGATGATGATGCCCACAGAGGCGTATGTTTTAAAGATTATGTATTTATACATATGTATCATGCATTTCATGTCAGTAGCCCTCAGAGGTACTCAGATGTTACAGGTTGTATATTCTCTATCCCTGCTTACATTACTGTTCGTATTTATGGTTCTCTGCCTTACATACTCAGTACTTTATTCGTACTGACGTCCTTTTTTTATTTGTAGACGCTGCATGTCGTGCTGCAGGTCCTGATAGACAGGCAGGTGCAGCTCCCCCATCACAGTAGGTTGTCCAATTCAGCGGTGATTGGCGAGATCCCTTCTCCGGACTTGCCTAGGTCTTGGTATGCATTTTTGTTATAGACATTATGGGTATGTCGGGGCCCTGTTCCGGCTATGTTGCAGCACTTATGTTCCTTTAGAGGCTCATAGATAAGTGTCGACTCATGTATAGTTTGGTATGCCTTGTCGGCTGGTTTTTGTTTATTAGTCTTTCATTTTAGCGTGGTAGCTTGTACCATATGTATATAGTTTCTTGATTGTCTGGTCATCCCCTGTTATGTAGGTTCATGCAATCATATTTTATTGTTGGTTGCCCATCATCCATGTCTACCATTTATATTGGTCTCGTTAGCCCTAAAAGATAATAAAGAAGGTTAGATAAAATGTACGTTGGTGCTCGGCAAGTATGGTCGGGTGCTAGTCATGGTCCTTCTGTTTGGGTCGTGACATTTACAACCTTCGGTACAACCTATAGGTGTTTAACGGGTGGGCCGGGCCGGTCCGGGTCCAATTTTTTTTAACCCGTACGGGTTCCTTACCGGGCCGGTTCCGGGCTCTCCCTTAACGGGTATAACGGGGTGGGGTTTTTTCTGGTAAAAATTGACCCGTATGGGTTACGGGTTAAAGGGGCCGGGCCGGGCCGGGCCGGGTTTAACGTTTTTTTTTAAAATTTTGTATAACTATTGTAATTTTTTTAAAGAACACAAAGTAAATGATACTTGTGCACTTATAAAGTTTCAATGTAAGACTTTAAGTTTGTATTTCAAAAATAAGTTAGATGATTTAGTTTCAATTTAAGACTTTAAGTTTGAAATTGAAATTTAAAAATTGAAGTTTCAAATTTCAATTTAAGACTTTAAGTTTGAATTTCTAAATAATAATTTTAATTTAAGACTTTAAGTTTGCTTTCAAAATTAAAGTTCCAATTTAAGAATTTAAGTTTGATTTTTGAAACTTTAAATTTGACATTCAAACTTAAATTGTTAAAGTTTCAATTTAAGATTTTAAGTTTGAATTTCAAAATTAAAATGTTAAAGTTTCAATTTAACACTTTAACTTTGAATTTCAAATTTAAAGTTTCAATTTAAGTTATATTAAGAATTTGTATTACTTTAAAATATAAATTAAAGAATAGAAGGAATATGAGAAAAATTGCACTTGCTTGCAAATTGCAAGTGCTTCTTTTATTTCATATTTCATAACTCAAATTTGAAACTTACAAATTGAATGTTTACATCTTTTAAGACTTGAACAAATAACAATAAGTAAATTCGGATGGGTGACCACTTGTTAATATATCTCCAAGTTCCTCGTCTTCTGGGCGATCAACTTCTTCATGTCCTTGATTTCTTCAGTTGAATTCGTACAATGTGCATTAGCAACTTCAGTTATTGGATATCTATATTTATAGCAAACTTTTAAAAATAAATATGTATAGTTCCATCTAGTAACTCTCCAGTAGTAGGGTTAATAGTTGTTTGACTATCATCACCATCTAGGCCCCATTCTATCGGGTGTGCAGCTCTCATATGCCTACTAAGCGTTCCAGTTCCCCCTAAATTTCCTAGGGTCAAATGTTTAAATGAAACTTTACAAATTTTGCATCTAACTCTATCAGAACCTTCAATTAATTCAAAAAAATTCCAAACCTTACTTCTTTTTCTACGATTAGTCATCGGAGCCGTAGGTGGTCTACCACTAGTGCCACCACCACCACCCCTTGTATCAACTCCAACACTACCTACCCCAGCACTAGGTGCACTAGTAGGTGTAGCGGATATCTCTTCTTCAATTCTTATTTCATTATCTTCTATTCCATAATCTTCTTGTAATTGATCATAATCTATATTTTCATTAGGCGATGTTTCGAGAACAATAGATATTGGGCTATTACTACCAGATGCTGAAGAATTACCTCTACTTTTACTCCCCTTATCAGTAACTTTTCTACACGCTTTTTTAGCAGCACTAAACATATTGTGAAATTTAAGGAATAAATAAGCTCAAAATAAATATGCAATTAAAATATTAATAAGAGAAAGAGTTGGAGGGAGTGCACCGAATTGGAGCACTTGGTTATGCAATTCCGAATTTCCGATGTTACCACGAACAAACGTCAAGCCAATATTCCAACTTGAAGTTCAAAACCCGAATGATAAAATACTAGATAAGTAGAGAATAGGTGAATGAGAGAATTTGAGATTGAGATGAGAATTTTGAGTGAGAAATGAAGAGGGGGGGGGTATTTATAGATTTATATAAGGCTACATTTGTAAATTAAAAATGTGTTAAAAATTAAAAAAATGGCCAAAACTTAAATAGATCCGTTGGCCAACTCATTTTTTTGATTCTAGCTGTTTGGGCCTTTGGGGTGGGCCCCATATATCTGATTTTAAAAAAAAAAAAAAATTTGACCGTTGAACCGGGCCGGGCCGGTCCGGGTTACCCGTTAAGGGTACTGTTTGCCGAACCGGGCCTACCCGGTTCCAGTTAACCGTTCACAAAAAATTTCCGGAACTAACCCCTACCCCATGATAACCCAGCCCACCCGGCCCCTTTGTTACCGGTCCGGGCCGGTTCCGGTTTCTACCGGTCTGGGCCGGTCTGGAACCGGTCCAACCCGGCCCGTTTAACAGGTTTAGTACAACCATAGCTTTTGGAACATGTTTGAGACTATTTCAAAACAGCCATAGATAGTGGATATATTGCAAAAAAAAATGGATTTAAAACAAACAGTATAGTAACTTCAAAATAAATTCTGAAAATAGTACAAGAATAAATCGAGCCCACCGAACATAAAGTGTATTTTTAAGGAAATTATTCCTCTCAAGTACCCGAAGTTCTGTAATATATCCTCCCGGTTAGAACATTTAACTCACCAGTATACCGATACTAAAAACGCAGTTGAACAGTGAACCACTAGAATGCTATGAAACACACTAGAATTTTTGTGCAGTAGAAGAAAATAATCAGAAAATTTCATAAATAAATACTTTTTGATTTGAAGGAATATTTATAGCCAATTTGGTACTGTTTTAAAAAAGGGTTACAACCTTTCAGAACAATCATAGCTGTTGCAAGGGGTTTGACACTGTTTCAGAACAGCCATAGGTGTTGGAAATATTGCGGAAAAAATAAATAGATTTAAAATAATACGGGAAAGAAAACGGACTGGACCGGACCGGTTCGCGAGTCATGGGTTATTCCAGATTGAATTTTTGTTAATTAATTATTTGGAAAGAATCACTACCAGAAATTGGGCCTATGGGAACGGTTGTTTTGGCAACGGTTGTTAAACTGTTGCTATAGAGCATCTATGGCAACGGTTATAACCGTTACAATAGCATTTTGGTGATATTAGCACACTTAATCTATATAACCGTTGCAATTATAAATGAACCGTTGCCATAGTTTCATCTGGCGCAACGGCTATATAAACCGTCCCAATAAAATTATCTACCGGAACGCTTTTATTGTAAAAAATTCTATTGGAACGGTTATTTTTTCCCTCGTTATTTTCCCCCCTAAATTTTGTTCCCCGCCAAAAGAAGAATTATTTTTTTTATTTTTGAAAAGTTTTAATAATAAAAATATTATGTGAAAAGACTATTTTTGCCCTTTTTCCATTAAAATATCTATACATCTAATATAGCTTCTGATACCCCCAAATTAAGAACCCTAGCTCAGAGCTTTTTCGATCCATTTCACTGAACCCTCAGAGATTTCTTCGATCGATTGCACTGAACCCTCAGAGACAGCTTCTTCGATTGCCAAGCCACTCTCCCCAAAGATCTTCTTCTCTCGTTCACTCTAAAAGAAATCTATTGAATCTTCCTCTCTATCGTATTCCTCTCTCTCACTCTCTGAAATTGGGTTAATAGGGTTTTACACATAAGTTTTGTTGATTTATAGGGTTTTACACATAAGTTTTGTTGATTTAGTTGGTGCGACAATATTTTTGGTATCGTCAAATACCTCCAAGAATGAAAGTGATGAATCTGAATCTCTAGGGTTTTGATTAAAAATTTCGATTTCAATTTCGAAGAGGACGACGAGCTAGATTCTTCTGAATTCGTGATTGTTTCTAGATATTAATCTTTGGTGGTTTGATTTTTATGTTGTTCGGAAGTAGAATCCAAAGCTTGAGCTCAATTTGGTGAAGGTTTGTTCAATAATCGGATTTTCTGGTGTTGAGGCTCGAAGAACAACTTCAGTTTCTGGGACTGAGTTTGAAGCTGCGTAGCCTATGCATCGTCCCTATGTGTCAATATGTATCGAATTCCAGAAGGCATCAGGTTTGATTCTTCTAAGTCGAAAGTTAGTTTTATGTGCTAAAAATTTTGAAGAAAGTTTGAGTTGTAGCTGAACTTTGACTCGATCATCTGAGCTAATTGATTTGAATCAATTCGTCTCGCGTTGCTTACTACTTTATTTCTGAATGTTAAGCTAAAATTGATCTTGGTATTCCTTGCTGTTGGATTTGATAGTGTCTATTGCTATTGAAGTCCAATTCCTTGCTTCAGTTGGATTAACTTGTGATCTTGAAGTGCAAAACCTATTGAAACAAATAGCTAGGTTGACTGTTTTTGCTTAGCCAAGGTTAAGCTGTGTTTGATCAGTTTTTTCTGCAGCAATTTCTGCCCTGTTCAGCCTTGGTTTGTGCTGCGTTTCGAGAAGTTTGGTTGAGTTTTGCACTAGTTCACTTTCAATTTTGGACAATGTTTAAGCTGCTAATTCCTTGCACTGTTTCTGCTTGTTTGAACAGCCTAGTCTCTTGTTACTCTGAAACTTAGCATTTAAGCTTTGCTAACATGTTCACTCATGACTAAGAAGGGTTTTGGTCATGCTCAGGATCTTCTTTCGTTTCAAAAGATTGTCATAGAAATGAAATCATCCAATAACTTGCATATTGATCGAGTCGCTTACACAGCCATCATCGATGCCTTCTTGAATTGCGGGACAATAAAAGAATAAGTCCTTATAAAATGGCACCTGTTCAAAATTGTCTTTTCTATTTGATTTTCCCACAAGCATGCCATGTTTAAGTTTCGACGTTTCTAAAAATTCAGACCCTCAGAGGTTAAGTGGTTTGGCTTTCAGATTTGTGTATCAGTATGGAAAAGTAATCTGGTTAAATGAAGAGCTTTCAGTTTAAGAAGCAAGATTTTTAAATTACTACTTGCTGGTAAATCCGTAAATGGATCTTAAGAACCTTCAGAAGAAAGGTTAGACAAATTCGTATGTTCCATAAAAATATAAACTTCTTACGTCACTAAAGAAATACATCTAGGTGACGTCTTTTGCATAAAAAATATAAACTTCTTAGCCACAAAAAGTATTCTTGACAGAGTTGCAACAGGTCCCATTAACAATCTGGATAGGTGACGTCTTTTGCATAGTTCTTGATAGCATATTTTCAAGTTTCATGACAATGCTACTGCTTTTACATACAAGATATTCAATTCAATTGCTGAAGATTGTAGAAGTTCTATGTCATCATTATGATTTTTCTTTCGGAAATCTCTGTTAATAATCATCTAAAATTTGAAATTTGCGACCAAGTTTTTTGAAGCGCTACTACTTCCTTGTATTTGCTCCTTGGCGCACAAGAATGGCTTCCTTTTCTTTGTTTGAACTTTTATTACTTGTCAATGTTTCCTTTCTCCCTTTCCTTGTGCAAGTAAAATTTCTGCATCAAAATACCAGTTAAGGGATGTCAATATGCTCCTAATGAACTCATGCTTTTAGCAAACTTAATGATGAATTTCTGGCACTAGCAGGAAGTATTAATTTTAGGAGGGATATATCTCATTTCTTCTTTCTTCTTCAATTTCTATCTCAATAATTTGTGGCTTGTTTTACTCTGAGCTTCTTAATGAAATAACAACATTCATTTGCAGTTGGAATCTTGTATTATCAATGCCCCCTGGGAAAAAACTGGAAACACCTCATTCTCTGAAACCTACTGAGGATGCATCTCTTTATTAGGTCACTATACATTCATTTTACAAATTGTTTAGCTGATATATGGGCATGCCTTATTACTTTTGCTTTCTTATTACCTTGGTGTTAGATCTCAACTGGAATGAGTATTGTTCCACTATTTTGTGGTTGACTACATGTATTTGCTTCCTGCATTGAGCTCATGGAGGGTCTTTTCCTATATCTAAGTTGTTCTGTTGTAATGCCGTGTGTTTTAATGAAGTCAAAGGCTTTCTCCATGTTTCAACCATTGAAACCTTTGTTGTATGTGATAGACTTCTCCGGTCCACATGTTGTTGTTCGTTTTGCTAACCTATATCGTGTTTGCTTTTCAGATTGTCAATAACGTAGCTGTTTCTGTAAACGGGTTGGGTTTTGGAAATGGAGTTCACCAACTTCCTGAAGTTGTTGCTGGCATACCAAACCGGAAAAGATGGTGCAGCCAAGAAAAGTAAAAATGGAAAAGATGCATCAAATGGTACCCTTGCTTCCAAATCGCGTCCGAAACAGCCATCTTCAACTGATGCAAAGAGTAAATCATTCAGTGACAAGAAAACTACTGAGTACTATTCAAAACCTACATTGGATCATCTAAATGTTAATCGTGCTAAGGTAAACGTTTTAGGTCTAATTTATGGTGTACAATTATAGACATACAGTCCAGAGTAACCACAATCTGAATTTCAATATTGCAGCTTCATCTGCTTCTGTTTATAAACCCTTAGCTATCAAATGGTTAAAATGGATATAGCTTGGTAGGCCGGGAGTTCAGTGTCTTGACTTTTAGACCACTAATGGCGCATTGACCTTGATATATTTATGTGTAAATTTTCAACAGTACCGAGCTTCTAAAAGAAAGCCTTAGATATCAATGGATAAGCTGGATATAACTTGGTGGAGTTGAGAGTTCACTTGACTTTTAGATCACAAATGGCACATTTCTCTTGATACATTTATGTGATGATTGACTTTTTTGGGATAGAGCCAGTGGAACTTCAACACCATTTCTAATGATATCATAAGTGCTTAGTATGATCAAGAAAAAAGAAGTGGTTGCATGATATTTAGTGACTGTGAAGAGCACAGCCGTGGTTGTTGACATTGCATCTAATTAAGTAAATCTTAAACTAGATATATTTTCTTTTTGCGGTCCGTTACTTAATTTTTCATGAAAAACACTCTCTGTTTGTGCTATAAACTCTACTGCACACATCCTTAATCACCATAACAACCGTAAGTTGGAGTGCCTCCATCTATTTAACTTAAGATTAGGAAATTTCAAAGAAGAGTCAAGCAGTGTTGTCAAAGGCGCGCTTAAAGCACGCTTAAGCCCTGAAGTGAGGCTCAAAACACGTTAAGCGCTTCGCCTCGCTTTGTGGGCGCTTTAGTGTCGCATCAAAGCTCTAACACTTTATACTCTTTTGTAGGTGGAGTAGATGAATTGATGGAAGACGGAGGCAGTGATCAAGATCTAGACCTTACTTGAATTTGGATTTTTTGATTATTATAGATGCATGTGGCGGTTTTTAGGAACGTTTGTTATCAAAATATTTTAAAACATTTGATGTTGAAATAATAAATGTATGTTATTGGTCATCACTATGTATTTTTTATTAATTTGCCAGACAATTTGGATTATTAAAATTTTCATTTTGCATTTATATAAATTTTAGTATTTTATAGTTTATTGTATATATATGTAAAATCTTTATTTACAATAGGTTGTACTATTTTTAATTCAATTAAACTGTTATAGCTGACAAAACTGTTGCCATAGGGCATGAAAACCCTTCCAAAATAATATAAAAACCGATACAATAGGTAGATTAACCGTTGCCATAGGACTTGCAAACCGTTCCAAAATAATCTAAAAATCGTTGCAACATGCAAGAGAACTGTTGCCATAGGATCTGCAAATTGTTCCAAAATAAATTCATAAACTGTTGCAATAGGTAGTTCAACCGTTGCAATATCTTAAAGAAATCGTTGCCTTTTCTGTATACCCATAACGGTTAAATAGATATAGTAACGGTTTAAGACCGTTGCATTTAACTTTATGGTAACGGTTATTAACCGTTGCAGTTGATAAGAATAATCGTTCCAACAGGAAGATGGGAAACCGTAGCGATAGACTGCTCTATAGCAACGGTTACCGGAACCGTTCCAAGAACCGTTCCTATAGCTCTATTGGCACGGGAGCAGATGTGACGGTTTGTAAACCGTTCCAGTATCTCTACGGCAACGGTTTAGCTACCTACTGGAACGGTTTTCCTTGCGTTGCCATAGGTGAATTTTCCAGTAGTGAATTTTGTCCAAAAAGATTACTCAATCAATCTTTGACCAAAGCCGAAGTCGAACCCGAGCCGAGCGACGACGAGGACGGCGCGAGGTTTGCCTTCTTATTAACTCTTTAAGAGCTAAAATATGAGATTTCCTATATATACACAAAGATTTTCTTTTCTTCTACTAATGAGAGACAAAGTGCATTATCTTTGACCGACGTACTTTCTTATGACTGTTCACAACACTTGTTCTGTGATCTACGTTCTCCGACAATTTGACCCCGACAAAAGCCGAGGTGCTCTTTGCTATCTCGCCCCGTGAGCAAGATTACGGATTGGTCGTTTCCTTATCATTTCTCTTAAGGAGGATTATTCTATTCAAATTTTGACCCATACAGCACTTATAAATAATTGTGAATTGTGAATAACTTAAAGTATTTGGTGAAAGGCCTTACCTTCTTGAAACAAATGTGAACATGTCTTCCGATATAATCTCAAGTACTTTCCTTATCTTTATTCGACGAGGGATAATATATATTTTTTCAATTCTCATTCACACCTTAAAAACCCAACAAATAAAGACCAAACGAGTGAACTGCATCCACTTTGCATTGTACCTTGAACATAGTTTTGGTTTCTACTTTCAAGCTCCAGCCATGAGGAACAAACTAAACATGGCCCTTTACACAAGTCATTTTTTTATCAATGGCTTGATGCTTTTGTCTAGGCCTAGGTAACATGCTAAAGTAGATTCTTGTCCCCATTCGTGAGAATCTAACAATATTTTTCAAAAGCATCTCGATACTTCCTTGCTAAATGGTTTTTGTTAATTTCTGTCTGTCTCTACTTGCTTTATTGACTGAGAATGTATTACAATTCCTAACTTTAATAAAGTCAGAAATTTTTTGAAGGGTGTTTAAATTTGAAATAAAAATAAAAAAATTTGATAAATGATGTTCAATATATATATTATGTACCTTTAAAACTTAATATTTTATTTATATATACAATATAATTTTTTGATAAAAGATAACCAATTGACTACCCTAGCTTAAATGTGGCTTTGCTCCTTATAACCAAGACGTTATCTTTATTTGGATGGCATGTGAATCTTGTCTATCTGTACTGTGAATTTATCTTATAAGCATTACGAGACACTTGGGCCTGAGCCTAACACTAGAAATGTCAATAATCATTTGAAAATTGATTATATCAAACTGAATTGAACTTACTAAATCAATTATTAATAAGTTTATAACTATATTAAATAATTAGGATGAATTTTAAAAAAAAAATTCAAAATATTATCAGACCGAATCAAATTTTGAACAATAAAGCAATAATTTTTTTTGTCTAGTACTTTCGGGTGAATTTTGATTGAAACCGCAATAAGTAACAAACTATCCGTATTAGTTTTGATCACAATCTTCGATAGCAAGTGACCTTTTTCCCCCATTTCTTATCTTTGAAATATTTGAGTCAAACATCAAGTTTGTATATATTTTTAAATAATCTTTGTAATACTACATGTTCTCTTTTTCATACTCTGTGTTTTTTCAACTGCAAAATTTTTGTTAGCAACTAAGTAGTTGTTCTATGATAGATTAGAGCAATGCGTATATTAGGTTAAAAGTATGTTCAACAATGGTGGATTATCTTAAAAATATAATTTTCATAACTCAAATAAATTTGGTTTGTTGAACTAATATTTAAGTCACACTTACTGATTCAAAAATTAGATTTAAAGCGTGAGCATTTAAAAATAATAATTTGTATAGTAATTTGGAGAACCTATTCGGAATTGGATGTTAAATCTTAGCATATTAATTTAGGGCTATAGAGTTAAATATAGGCCATTTAGTTACAATATATGTATATGACTTGCATTTATGTGTATGTTGAATCGTGTTGCAAACTCAACCCAAAGGAAGAGCGGGCACAACTAACTTTTACCCGAATAGTGGTTCAGGGTCAATCCACATGGAATTGGAGTTTGGAGTGAGAAATTGCGATGAACTAGAATTGCGAGTTAGCTTCTAATTTGGCTTCAAACATATTTGTGTTTTTCTTTTTAACCACTATTTTATCAACTACCAGTATGAAATCTAAATTATGCTAAGGTTGATTCTAAAGTGTAATGCAAGTATGAAAAAGGACTAAGGTAGTAGCATTTACCTAGGTGGATAACTAACGGGTAATAAAATTTAATACAAAGATGATATGATGAGATTATTGGATAATCGTTGCTCTATGCATTCATTCTCACACCTCTCGGTAGAGAAAACAATTTTTGCCCAATTGACTCTCTCGAGACCAATTGGGTAGGCTAATTTGCCCAAACAACTTTAGGCTCAAGTTGGGAAATAACTCTCTCGAGGTTTTTACCCGTTACTTGGGACTACCATTCTCATGGGTCCATCCCAAATCCTTGTTGGAATTGATTGAGAAGTTGTAGACTCTCTTTCTCAAGAAGAGCCCAAACCCACAAAACTAGATTTAGTGTTTGCAACCACAAAATCGAAATGAAAAACATTCAATCAACCCAAATCCTAACACCCACAATCATCTAAGCATTAAATAATCTAACACATTAATTACTTACACTAGGGTTGAGCTACAACCCTAGCTTGGGTTTAGCTAGCCATGATCAATGAAGAAAAATGAAGAAATTAAAGATGAAATTGACATAGTAATTGATTACAAATTAAATCTAATGATAAAAGACTAAGAAAATTGCCCAAAATAGGCATAAATATGTTCTCACGAGCTCAGCTGTTCGTATCTAATATCTAACAAAACCTAAAAAGGTAAAAGAAGTTATTTATACTACACAGTAATTTTTGGACAAAAATACCCCTGAGGGTCTCACGCGGACCGTACACTTTTGACGTGCTACCGCGTAGGGCATTTGATCTTCAGATGAACCGGCACTGGAGCATGTCATGAGGACCGCATACTTTTGCCACGCGGCCGCGTAGGTTCAGCAACGCGGACCGCGTAGAAATGGAACGCGCCCGCACTATGTAATTCCTCCGGTTGCGATCTCTCTGAATCCTCACCCACGCGGGCCACACTGATTTGGCATGCGGTCGCGTGGGATTTTGCCTTGAATTGTCTAGTCTCTGATTTTCATCGTTGCGGACCGCATAAAAGTGGACACGGTCCGCGTGGATCTGCTTTTGAACTTGGCCTCTCTAAACTTTTCTGCGCAGCCGCACACCAAATCAGTGCGGTCCGCGCAGTTGAAGGCTGCCTAGTCTGCTCTCTTAATCAACCTGAGCGGCCGCACAACAAAACAGTGCGGTCCACACATGTTCCTTTTGTGTTCTTCTACTTCTTCATTTGACGCTTAGCCGGTTTCACTCATAGTTAATTATGTTTAGTCTCCCTGCTGCTTATGGCTTACACAAAGTATCCCAAGATATATGATTTCTTTGAGTGTTCTCATTTCTTCCATTCCACAAATACCTCATGCATATGTTGTCGACCATTTTTACAATCTTGTTAGGGATGAGGAACACTTAAGCCCAATAAGTTTGCATTTCAAAAAACATACTCTTGATAAGTTGTAATCTGTCTGCATATGAAAGGAACTTGGAGGTCCAACTTCTAATTTTGTCCATAATTCATTCCACCAGTGGCATACATTGTTGTATACTGATTTTTTTTTGCAGCAATGGTCCTCCCAAGTATTTGAATGGTAAGCTCCCTTTTTATAATTGCAATTCAGTTAACATTTTGTATTTGAATTCCTCTTTAACTCCTTCTATATATAATGAACTTTTGTCCATATTAGCATGCAACCCTTATACTTCAAAGAACTGTTAGAAACATCTCATCAACATCTTCATTGATACTTTATCAGCCCCGCAACACATAAGAAGGTCATCTGCAAAGCAAATGTGAACTATCTAAGGTTTGCTACATTTAGGATGAAAATTGAAGTCTGGTGTCTTTGTCAGAGTTTTCAAAGATCTGTTAAGATACTCCATGGCTATAACAAACATAAGATCCCCTAGTCGCAATCCTTTTCTTGCTTCAAAATTCTCTGTTAGACCTCCATTCAGTAACATAGACTAACACATGTTATAATCAATTCCACTAGTTTATATGAAACTCCAAACTCTAGTAGTATTATTTTCAAGAATCCCCATACCACAGAATCGTAGGCTTTTGTAATGTCCACATTTATCATACACCTAGGTGACACTTTCTTCTAAGAATATTCTTTGATTAATTCATGTGCCATTATCACATTATCTAAGATATTTCTCCCTTCAATAAAAACAGATTGAGCAGATCCAATCAGATGATCCACCACCATTTTCAGTTTATTTGATAAGAGTTTAGCTATGATATTGCATATTATTGAGCAACAAGAAATAGGCCTAAATTCCTTAACAAGACTGGGATTTTTGACCTTTAGAATTAATGTGACAGTTTTGCAATTAACCTCTTTCATTAACTTTCCTTTCTGAAAGAAATGCTGAACAACCTCTATAACTTCTTTCCCTATGATTGACCAGTACTACTTGAAAAATTCTGCACGGTATCCATCATTGCTTGGGGCCATGTCATAAGGCAGGTTCCTTAATATTTGGCTTATTTCCTCACTAGTAATTGGAGCTAACAGTTGCTGTTATTGAATTATAGTCAAACATGTCCCATCTGTGGCTATATTTAGATCAATCCCTGGCATTTGATCTGATGCTTTACTTAACAACTGCTTGAAGAACTGAATAAACTCCTATTGAATCAGCTTTGGCTCTGTGATCTTCATATGAGCATCATTATAAATGCAGCTAACTTCGTTTCTTGCTTGTCTAGTTCGCAAACAAGCATGAAAGTACTTTGTATTTTGGTCACCTAATTGGATCCATGTAGCTCTTGATTTCTGCCTTAGTATTTGTTCTTGGAAATTCTTCCTATTTCTCAATATCTGCTAAGCATTTTCTTTCATCATCTATCAGTCCTGCATTAAAGTAATCTTCATTCAATTTTCCATTCAATTTTCCATGGATCTGATTCAAATCTTATCTCATCTTGTTTAGTTTTTTGTCCACTGATGAATGCTCATATTGTATACTTCTAGCCTCTTGCTCAATCTGCTTCAAATTTCTCCATACAAAGTACATGGCATCTCCTTCACTTCTTTGTCTCCATATTCTTTGCACAATTTCCTTGTATTTTGCTTGCTTCATTACTGTAGTTAACAGTCTTTAAGGTCTATTAACTTTCACTTTCTGCACCTCAGTACTGATCATTATTGGTGTATGGTCTGAGCATCCAAGTAGCATGAAGTTATCCTCAATAGCAGTGTATAGGTTGAACCATTCAGCATTCCCAAAGCCCGAATCTATATGACTGTATATCCTGATTTCAGCATCTCTTTTGTTACACCATGTGAAGTTACCCCCTCTTTTGGTAATTTTTCTCACTCCAATATCTTCATTACAGTTTTGGAAGTCCACTACTTCTGCTTGCTGTACAGGATTACCATTTATTCTGTCATCAACATTGTGTACACTATTGAAATCTCGTACTATAAACCAAGGATCATTCAATTGTATACTTCTTAGGTTTTCCCATACTGCATTTCTATGTTGGACAGTGTGCAGTCAATAAACATATGTTATGTAACAAGTGAATTCATAATTCTTATCTTGCACATAACAATGAATCGGCTGCTTTGTCTTCTCCATAACTGTGACACTAACATTGACTTCCTTCCACATTGACCATATTCTACTATTTGGTGCATATTCATAATTGTCTTTAATTTTCCATTCACTCCGTATTTTTCTTTGGATATCTTTTGCATTCTGCTTTTTGACTCTTGTTTTAAGGCAAGCTATAATATTCACTTTGTTTTTCAGAATTTTCTCACTTATTACTGCTTGTGGGACTTATTCAGTCGTCTCACATTCCAAGATATGATGATCATGTGGGCTAAATATTAGGAGTGCTTTTTAGGCTTCTTTGTTCTGCTTCATCATTTCTAATTTCTTCCTGCATAGTCTTTTCAGGTGGTTTCTCCTTTATCATCAATGGTGCAAACCTGTTCTTGCTTGCTAACTCCTCATAATTGATCTCCTTATGCTTCGAATTTTGTATCTTCATCTTCTGCTTGCCTTTATCTTGTTTATGTTTATCTTTCTGTTCAGGTGCATCTATTTGTTGTTCCTTTGATTTCTTTGGCTTTCATACCATTTTGTTTAACTTCTTATTTTCTGTTTAACTTCTTCTTTCTGTTCCTCAGCCTATTGACACTTTCCTTTATCATGCCCAAAGTTGTTACACTCTAGGCAAACTTTTGGATTCTACTCAAACTCCACCGTTTGTATCCAGCTTTTTTGACCAGGGATCTCAATGTGAACGTCATCTGGTAAAGGATGTGTGATGTCCATGTCAACTAGTACCCTAGCAAATGAGATCCTCTCATATTTCGCAGTTAGTCTATATGTACAAATAGGCTTACCTAGAAGGTTAGAAATCCTTCCGAGGTTTTCCTCAGTCCAACATTGAATAGGCAGACTTGGAAAATTGACCCACAGTGGCACAATTCTCATGGATTCGTCTTGGATATGAAAATTTGGATCCCATTCCTTTAGAATCATAGGCGTATTGTTAGCTGTATACGATCCCTGTTGCATTACCATCTCTTTGTCCTCCATAGATTCGAATTTGAAAATAAAATAGCCATCATCATGCATCAAAACTGTTGGAGTTGTAACAAAATTCCATACACCATATACAAACTTTAGCATATCTTTAAATGATAGATTTTCACCCAATACATATCCTATTAAAGCTGTCTTCCATTTTTGAACTTGCAATTCTATCTCCTTCGTGTTTGATTTTGCTGTTTTCATGCCATCATTCATCATCGGTGGATAGAATTTGAATTGCATGCCATGTGTTTGTGTTCTATTCCCTTTCACTGCCTCTGCCATAGTCTGCTTTTGAGATCCAATTGAGTGTGTCAATTTCCTTGCTGCTGTGAACATCGTTGCTTCCTCCGGTTGCATGATCATCTTATCTACTTCTAGTGGAGCTTGCATTACCATCGGAGCACTCCCTATGCCATGGAGCCAATATAACAATTGCATCGGTGCTAGTTTTTGTGGTATTCCACTTTCCGGCGTAATTACTCTCATTATCTTAATGAATTTAGTAGGATTTTGTAGGAATTCCGTAAAAATTATAGCAAAGGAATAGAAATTGATCGTTAATGACATTTGTAAGCTACCTTGCTTCACTATCGCCAGACGTCCTCTCTCTACTTTCTCTCTGCATCTCCGTTCAACACTTATTCAAAAGCTTTATTTAATCTTTGCTGCTCTAATTATTATGTGTTTCTCTCATAATTATATTCATTAATATTTTTTTTGCTATGTATCGGTATGAGTATATATTCGGTGATAGGGTAAGTGTTGTTAGGATCTATATGAGTTAAGGAGCTGCAGAATGTAGGAACCCTTTATATAATTTTAAATTATTTTTGTCTTTCTATCCTTTGTTTGTTTTTGAGTTGGCCGGTTTTTGGACAGTGGTTTAGTGTGCAGGTAGTGTAGTGTTGGTTAATTGCTTGCCTTTTATGTGGCGTTCATCGATCGCTCGAATATGGTCCTTTCGACTTGCAGAAAGGATATTATTTATTAGTGTTCTGTAACATCATTTGTTATCACGTGAAGCATAAGTATATTTAAACTGTCAAATAAACAGCAAATTCAATCACTGGTCATATAATTATGGCCTTTCACCACAACTACTATAACTAGACATGTTTTCATCAAAGTTATATAATTATATTTTTTACGTAAAAATTATAAAATTTTCATTAACACACACACAAAACATAATTACAAGAAAATATAATTTTCCAGTAATATTTTCTCATTTCATATTTTTTATTTTTAATCTAATAAATAATAACCCAAATTTTAAGCGCTCTCTAATTTCCATACTTTTTTCATCAAAATCTCATGCATTTCAAATTAAGTTTTTTTGGTAAAGGATTCACTTTTGGTATTATTTATTTATGTATACGGGTATTGAGTCTGGTCGAGTTGGGTAATTTTTATTTTAAGAGCAAGCTCGAAACTAATTGCATTTTCCAGTAATTTTATATATATATATATATATATATATATATATATATATATATATATATATATATATATAAAATCAACAATTCTTGGAGGTGATAATTAACTACATTGGATATAAATAGTAATAAAAATGTAGAGTAAGAATATACTACTGAAAAGTTGTGTTTTCTAGTCACATGAATTTTGTGAGTTAATGAAAGTTTTATATTTCTTATGTGAAAAAATATAGTTATATGACTTTGATGAAAACTATAGCTTAACTGTTTTTCTTATCAAATTTCTTTTCAGGTCTATTTGACAGAACTACTCAAATTGGATGGACATTCTTATCCTTCTCCATCCCTATTCTTAAAAAAGAAAAAAAAAAATAGGGGATCTGAACTAAGTCATGAAACGAAAAGAAAAACTCTCATTTTTTAAATTATTTTGTTTCAAAATACTACCATCTCTGTTGATTGTTCCAACTCACAGAATTTAGAAGGAAAAAAAAAAAGAGAGAGATGGAATCGAATAATCAATTCACCACAACCATTTAACTAATCGCAGGCTGAACTCCTATATATAGTAACCAAAGGATATGATAAAAAGTGCATTTATAATTCCATCTTATAGGGTAAATACTGACTAGACTTGATGCTTGCAAGTGTTCTTCACTGTAGCCATTACATACCAAATCAGTCAAAACAATCCAAGTGTCGTTTTCAAATGACCATTGCCATTGTTAAAAAGTAGTCGCGTCAAGAATCACATAATTTAATCCATTTTCAGTCTTTTCCTGAAAATCCTACGTGCAAGAAAATCCACAACTTGAAACTATAGTAATTAATTTATTTAAGTTAACGATATGAAAGAGAATATAAATTCAAGTGCAAGGTGCCATTTTGGCCTTCAAAGATAAGAAGGTTTAAAACGTTCATAATTATCCTAATTAAATTTAACGAGATATAATTTCTAATGTTGCCTTGGAACATCAGACTCAAAGCCAGGCCCAATTCCAAGCCCACCCTGAGCCCGTAATTTGTCAATGTAACAACGAACCTCATGTGCTATCATACGTTGCATAATCGTCACCAAGCATGTTTCTTCCATCTCCACCGTGCATTTTTCCTCCTTCACTTTATGATCACCGTTGATAGGTGGCGGAACTTCATCTTTCACCTTCTCTTCCTCAACAGCAAGGGACTGTAGCAATCCTCCCCCAGGTAGCGACAACGTCAATGAAGTCTCCGGCCCATTAAGGCCCAAATCATCTGCGTCCAGCCCACAACTACTCTGCTCCTGCGACGCACGCGAACACTGCCTCTTTGAGTTGGATTCTGACGATGACCCAGTTCTCGACTCATCCAATGCCATAAGCATAGTCGCCGCTGCCGCCGCCTCCGGCGCGCGTCGCTTACGACGGAGCGTGGAGTTCCAGTGATTTTTTATGGCATTATCAGTCCTTCCAGGTAAGAGGCGCGCGATTGTAGCCCACCTATTACCATGAACAGCATGCGCCTGAAGGATAATAGCATCCTCGGAAGGGGAAAAAGGACGGTGTTGCACGGCCGGGCTGAGCTGATTGCACCATCGCAAACGGCAAGACTTACCGGATCTACCGGGAACGCCGGTGCTTATAAGGGACCAATTTCGTGGACCATGTTGGTCCACTAGCTTAGTCAACATGGCGTCCTCTTCAGGACTCCATGATCCTTTGATCTTTTCTCCAGTAGCATCCATTGAATAGTATCTGAGTATAGTATAAAGGGAAGAAATGGTTAGGGTTTAGATATAGAAAAGAAGGAAGGAGAGAATAACACGTACATGTAAATGTAACATGATCAGCGTACAATAACCGTAAGCAAAGAGGAGTTGTTGGCATGAAACGTAAACTGCTCGCATTGACGAAACCACTTCTAGTTGGTTTCTTTTTTGTTTAGTTAGTTTGTTTGTTTCTAACGTTTTTTTTTTTTGTGTGTAAAAAATCAAGTAAAAAGTAGGAAGAGCATGAATAACCGAAACTAAAAGAATCCATAACGGCTTTTCCTGAAAAATGCAAGAGGGGCGTTATAGAAGAGAAACTGCTGAGATTACGACCCCGAAACTGTGGCAGTTAGGTTTCTTCATTTCGAATTTCCTCCTAACCATTTCCTACTACTTTACTACATAATACATTTTTTTAAATTATAATTCTTCATTAGCAATGACACTGCAACTTATTAGTTTTCTTTTTATTTTTGTAACTAGTATTCGTATCCGTCCGATTTTTGCACTGAGTTCATAAAAAAATATTATTAGAAAAATATGATATATAAAGGAGCATGCAATTGTTATTATTTTTTGAACATGTAAATGCACCGAATATTTATAAAAATTGAAGTGATGACGAAACAAACTTATTCATTATTTAAAAACAAATAATAAGAAAGAAAATGGACATTAGATTATTGGCCATACTTACATTATAAGACATGTATGTATGAGCACTATTTGATAAAGA
Source organism: Nicotiana noctiflora (assembly GCA_032618575.1). Classification (NCBI taxonomy): domain Eukaryota; kingdom Viridiplantae; phylum Streptophyta; class Magnoliopsida; order Solanales; family Solanaceae; genus Nicotiana; species Nicotiana noctiflora. The sequence goes on from JASVEL010013879.1 coordinate 98,993, forward strand.
CAATAGATAGCACCTGCTTAAGATTGCTTGATGAGACCTCCGTAACCTAGGGATTTGAAATAACACAACTACTTAATTAGTGGAAACCAATATCTTATTTTGATGCAATACAAATTAAGCAACTATTTAATAAAAAATATCATCCAATAGGTGAAATACATTATAATTAAGCACAGTACATAACTATACCTTTAAATTTGGCTTTTTTTATTACTTGGACACTTAAACATTGAGTTGTTCCTATCAAGCCCTTCAACTACCATATCTGTGCCAATTCACTTTGTAGACCATCTTAGAAAAACTATTATAAAAATTAAATGTGTGTATTACAGTTACCTCTAACACCTTAAAATATTTCACCTTATAGAACTAACCCCAAAACAAATTGAAAGTCATTTTAGGAAAATGAAAAACCTGACCGTCAGCTCTAGTGCCTTAGTGCCCTAAAAAGCTTACTAAAAATTTCCTCCGTTCAACTTGTGAGCACATGATTTTTGCACTAAGTAATTAATTCCAAAATTAAAATAAATATGTTTTTGAGTGCAATTACTTGATTTGTTTGGAATTGGCTATACTTTTGTGTTTTAACAAGTAGCAATTAGAAGAAAAAAATCAAAATAGGCTAGGTAATTAATTTGCTAGGTTAATTAGTTAGATTTTTAAAAAAAAATAACAAGAAATAGTGTTAAGTAGTAGAAATTAACAAAAAATAGCAAACAAAATTGTGAAAAATACTAGAAAATTAAAGTAAATAGGAAATTAGGTTTTATAATTTTTCATAAAAGAAAAGAAAAAAAAGTATAAAAGCAAATACATAAAAAATAATAAAAAGCAGAAAAATACAAAATATAGGTGGTATAATATGGTTGGGCTGATTTGAATTGAAATGAACTGGCCCAATACTTTGGCCCAAAGAAGACCCGGTCCGGAGATTAAGAGAGAGTGATCTTAGCCGTCCATCTTGATGAATCCAACGGTTCGGACAAATAGGCGGAATTAATTAGTTAATTAAATAAAATAAAGGTGATCTTGACCGTCCGTTTAGTTGATCTAAAGGTCGAGACCTTTGGTCTCTTTAGTAACCCCAAACGATAGCGTTTTAGTAACGCTGGTTCCTGGCCGTTGATCTCCATCAATTGGACGGCCAGGATCACCTTAGCTTCGTTGCCTATAAAAGGCTTTGGTCTGAACGGCCGTCTCATTTTAGCCAAATCCAAACCCTAGAGACGGCCGCCCTTCCTCCCCTCTCTTCATCTTCATCATCATCGTCTTCATCCGGAGAACCTTAAACGGCCATGGCGGCCACCATTCCTTACGGTGGTCGCCGGCCACTCTTTACCTCTCCCCTCTTCTTCTCTCTTCTTCTTCACTCATCACACACCCAGAACCCAGAAACCAACCCTTTCTTCAGAACTCCGGTCACCGGAACGTCACCGGTGACCATCCAAAGAATGAACCACCGTCTCAAACCAACGCCAATCGATCCGGCTTGGTCTGATCTACACCTCTATACCATTCATTCCCTTCGAATCTTCCCGTAACTCCTCGAATATTCCAAAGAAGGTCGTCGGAACCCTAACTCCGGCGACCCCCAAAATCGAACCACCCAAAGACCGTGTCTTTTACACTCCTGAACGCCCCCTGTAACTCAGAATTCAAAAAGGCTCCATCTTTAAGCCTAAGAAGAAAACCAGAAGAGAAAAAAACAAAGAAAAAAAAAGAGAATAAAGAAAGAGAAGAGAGAAGAAAATCAGGAAAAAAGAGAGTGAAAAGAGCGTAAAAAAGAGAAATAGGAAGCTCGGGGGACAGGCCCCGCTAAGCTAAGTACCCCATCCCCTCTTTGTTTCTTTGGCTTACTTTTTCTGTCTTTGTTTGTGTGTTTATCATGTTTTTGTTAATTAGTCGCATGAATTAGGTTTTTTTTAGTTTTTGATAAGTTTCTGCTTTATCTATATGTCCTTTTCTATATCTCATGATTAGCCATAGGGTTTGTTCTTTGTTGTCTTCTGTTGTTTTGTTCTTTATTTTGTTCTTGTGTTTCACATGCTATGTTTAAAACTTCTTCTGTTATTCTGTTTATCTTCTTTCATTTCACAACATGAATCTGTTCATCTTCTATGTGTTATTCGATTCAAAGAGCCTGTTAGGTTAGGATTTTCTATTTCTCTGCTTAGCGTTTGTTCTTTTCTTTTTATGTTAATCTCTCCTTGATTCATATTTCGTGTCTGGCATATTCTTGTCTATTTCTTTGTTTCCTTTAAAATTCCACGACTACATCTGTTTAACAATAAGGTTCTTAAACGGTTCTTTGGAGCATGTTAATGATAGAATTTTGCTTGTTACTTGTCTTGTTAATCTTCATGGTATTTCTTTTGTTTTGTTTGTTGCAAACCACGTTCTATTTCTGCTAAGTCAAAAGAGTTACATTGAATTCCTTTTCTTTCTTCATCTTGTAAATATTACAGTCTTTGGATCTGTTTAGCTTTTACAGTCCAGCTTTCTCCTATTGTCATGCATGCTTAGATTTAATAGTAGCTTAATTTCATTTTCTTCTCATCAAGTTGCTTTTAAAGTATCCTGGTTGATCTGTCCTGTTTCTCTTTCACTGTTTCACCATGTTATTCTTTTCTTCATCTTCATCTTGATCTATCATATGCATACATAAAGTTAGGATTAGCTGATAGCTCTATGCTTTCCATGTCCTATTTGCTTAGTATGATTCTAGGTTTAGTACTTGAAAATGGATCCTGGCTACTTCGTTTTACTTATTCTGTGGTCCTTATGTCTGATTAAGCCATGTTTCATCTCTTACTGATTATTTGTGAGAGTCTAGCTTCTGTGTATGTCTATGCCATGAACATTAAAAGTTTTGAGGTTTTTCAATGTATCATCTGACATAAACTGCTTGTAATTAAGTCTAATTGATATTGATTGACATTTTGTCACATGAAACTAAGTAATGTGAATTGATCGATTAAGATTCAACCCTATCAAATTGTCCCTTCTGAGTTTTGATTGATTGATGCACATTGTTTGATCTTATGTGACTATGTGTGCAATACTTGTTAAGATGACTGGGTTTTCAGTAGTTCTTGTTAGTATGGTTATTTGATTAACATTCTTCAATCTTAGTGGAAGTGGTTATAGTTGTTAGTGCTAGGATTTCATAAATGGCTAGTTTTTAAATAGGATAGAACTTAAAATGAACAAAAACAGGTTATAAGTTAAATAATTGGCCTAAGAATGGTTAACCTTGCAAAGGGTTGACCTATTCTATAAGGCCCTAACACACAGTCCACTTTAAAAGTGGCTAGTTGTGCAAAATGGCTATGTCTGCAAATGCAGACTGGCCCAGGCTCTCTTTAGAGCCCTGAACATAAAAGTGGCCAAACCTGCAAAGGTTTTGGGCCCAAATGTTCAGTAATTGGGTTTAATTACCCAAAGCCAAGTCTCAACTTGAGACTGGCTAGATTTTAAAGAGTTACTTTTAATAACAAAGCAGGCTATGCCTGCAATTAGCTTAAAATTGTAATAACTTAGTTTTAATTAACTGGAATTAATTAAAAGTGGCTAAAATTGAAATAGTTTCTTAAAAATAAAACTGGCCAGCCCTTAAATACCAATGCAAGGGCTGGCTATTAGTTAAATAAGTTCAAAAGAAGCTGAAATCTAACCTAGGTAAGCTGGTAAATCAGCAGTGCCCTTAGGGGCACAATTGGGAATTTAAAAGGTAAAATAGTAAATAGTTAGAACCTAAGAGGGTAAGGGAGTCCTTTGTACCCCTGATTTCTGTAATTTTGCAGAGATTAAAGGGTATAATGGTCTCCCTAAAAAGGGAAATCTGTAAAAATCTCAAACCCTTAGGGATACATTGGTAAAAACCTACTAAAAGGAATCTTTAGAACCTTCCAGCACATGCTGGAAGGGTTTTGATAACTAATTTAGGGACTAAAGTGTAGATTTTATAGTTTTAGGAGGGGGAGAAGTGGGATTAATCCCATACTTCCTCCCCAAGTCATCAGCCCTTAGCTTCAACTATAAATACACCTAAACAAGGGCTGAAAAAGGGGGGTTCGAATTTTTGGGCAATCTGAAATTCATTCTAGGCTAATTGAATACAAGCATTAGAGTTGAAAATAGCAAGATAACAGTGGGGTTTTCTGGAATTTCTTGAGTGAAAAATCTGCCAATTGCTTCTGATTTTGGGTTCTCTGCTCGATCACTCTTCTGGTTTCCTGCTTGGTTTTCTTCTGTATTGTTGTTGCTGGATTTGCTTGTTGTCGATTGCTGTGTTATTTTTGCCCATTTGGAATTCAACTCCACACTGTTGCATTTACCTGCTGAGTCTATTGCTGTGCCTGCTTACTGCTTAATCCCCTAGAACTCACGGGTTTCTGTTGTTGATCCAGGTACATCTTTCTTTCAATGAAGCTGTATTGATGAACTGCTGAGTTATTGAAATCAAAAAATGAAGTTTCAACTTTAGAATCATATGACATTATGCATTTTTCTCTTTATTAGCTTTAGAACTAGAGTGGGTTTATAGCTTGAATTGTAGCATGTATTATGAGAGAATCCAAAACAAAAATGCTGTAATAGTTAGCGTAGTAGTAGTAGTATAGTAGTAGCATAGTCATAGTCATAAATCACTTAGTTAATTAGGCAAAACCTCTAAAATGAAGTCTATTAGCAATCACATGAGTCGAAAACAGCCAATACTCACGTAATTAGTCTATTTCGTCGATATCCAGTTTCGAATAAGTTAAAAGGAAATAATCGGATGAAGTAACACTTAAGGTGAAACTGGTTTTTAAGATTGTCAAACAAGTCCGATTCACATTGTCATCAGTAGTTAGTCATATTTGTAAATTAGTGTATTGATACAAACAAGTTCAAAAAGGGGAATCACAATTAGAGGATCTGATAACTAGCTCGCAATTGGGTTTATGATACTAATCAGGTTTAAATCATAGTAAAGTCGACAATATAATTATGTATGATTAGCTAATCACTTAGTCTTAGATCACCTGTAGATAATTAGCTTAACTGTTCTGTAGGTTTCCAATATAATCAAACAGACTTCTTAGAATTGGTATTAAACCTTTAACCAGTAATTAATTGTATTAATATTATTTCTTAGCTGTAAATTGATAGTAGTTATAGTTTCATCAAGCCTGTACAGAAGACCATTGATTTAGAATCATTATTTTATGTACCTCTGATATAAATAAAAATGCTTATGGATTTCTTATTGTTCAAAAATGTGCATCTTCTTTTGTTTATTTTCAATGTAGTTCCATTTCGGTTTGGGCTTGATTCCAGGCGTGAGCCTGAACTGTGGTATGTAGCCAATTGGCTAACGACCCAAAGTTCAATAACTACCTGGACCTTTAAGGCCTGGGCCGATGTAATGTTCGCATAAAGCTTCAATCAGAACCAGGCCCCATTTAAATAACAGAAATCATATGGGCCTGGAAAGCTTAGTGAATACGATTAAGGAAAGAACAAATGTAGAAAACGTAGTTAAATACTAGTATTGAATCCTTTAATGAAAATTGGGACGAGCCTCGCCCGAATAACAAATACCGGGGCCCCCATTTAGTAATGGTCTAACATAACTAGACTCGGGAAGACTATATAGCTAATTCCATAGTCTTACCCAAAACAATTAAAAGCCGATAGACATCATTTAGGGCACGATTTAATAAACTTTCCATTGAACGAGTGTGCACTTGGTGCGACTCAAATCCAAATCTCGGCAAAGCCGAAATATACCGAAAGTCATAGGCGTACTGGTTGCGGTATGACTCGAGGTGTGTTTCCGCAATGTCACAAATTCTTAAAAATTAATATTTATGTAAAAAAGCACATTATGTTGTTAAAATCCATAATTAAGTCAAACAAAAGCCAAGAATGACAGTGGAGCGACCGTGCTAAAACCACGGAATCCGGGAATGCCTAACACCTTCTCTCGGGTTAACAGAGTTCCTTATCCGGACCTCTGCTTCGCAGACATTTATAAGAGTCAAAACTCCTCATATTCGGGATTAACCGGTGACTTGGGACACCATTGTCATTCCCAAGTGGCGACTCTGATTAATCTCTAATAAAATCTCGAACCGATTGTCCTTTAATTGGAAAAACTCCTTCCCTTACGTTATTATATCCGTTTTGGGTATTTAAACGTCGGGGTATACCCTACGAGTGTATTTATATGCTTTCGAGTGTGGGGTAGTAAAAAGGGAGGTGTGACAGCTCTGGCGACTCTGCTGGGGACAACCAACCCTGAATTTCGATTTCAGGGTTTAAGAACTCGAGCTCCTTAGAACTGCCGTTTGCGTTTTTGTTTGACTTCATTATGTGATTTGAACAACATGCTATGTTCTTTATCGCTTTGATATTATGTGGACTGTATATAAATCTGTGCCGAAAACCCTTCTCTCTTCTCCCCCGGGGATGTGCTTACTGGTTGAGACTCCCCTTTCTGTTAAAGTCACCTTAAATTAAGAAAACATAGGCCGGATAAGTTACAAAGCCGATTGACTCCGCGGGTCACCGGTACGTAGCCCCCTCCTCGATTCGAGTTGTCCGCTCGGGTACACGGTCTAGCAACCTATGAAACCGTAAGATTTTGAACATAGGTCTAGGACGATTATTTGCATCATATTTGACTTAGGGGACTCAACACAGGGGTTGGGTCCGTCTAGGACCAGGTGACCCGGTATTGAAAAGACCGAGCATGCTATGTGTTGCATTTTATTATCCTCGATCGTTATGCGGACTGGCGAAAATCCCGAGATTGGAAAATTGTTGAAAAATAAAAGAGAGAGAGGAAAATAATGATTTATAGAAAATAGGTACCAGGAAAAATTGAAAATTGAGAAAAGAAAAGGTGGAACATTTTTGAAATAATTGGTCAAATAATCTGACCGAACTACGCAGGTTTGATTCTCGCCATTAGGTGGGATACGTAGGCAACCCTAAACGGGTCCAACCACACTTTTAGAAAAAGACCAAAAAAGATTTTCTTTTCAAATAATCGAGGTGATTGCTATTTTTGGAAATTGCCGAATGTTCCGAAAGGACGACAGAAGGCTGTTTTTGCAAAAATGGCCACTTCGAAAGTCATTTTCTTTTCTTCAAAAATTGAAAACTTGCATTGAAAAAGATTTTTTTTCTTTTTCTAAATAAAATCACTTTAATAAATGTGCAGGACGAGCACGATGATGAATGAACAATTTTCCCTAAATAAAATCCCCTTGGAGCTGAGATTATGGTGGCGGGACATGGGATCCGATGGTCAAGACTGGGTCAAAAGGTACTTAAAAGGCCTTACGGGTTTACTAGACATAGTTCCTCGAGGTGATGTGGTTAGAGCATTGGTCACGTTTTGGGATTCGGCACACAACGTATTTCATTTTCCAGATTTTGAACTTACCCCAACTTTGGAGGAGATTGCCTTCTACATCGGGAAGACTGAGGTCCCGCTGAAAGGAAAATACCCGGTATCTCCGAGGACGGTAACAGTACATCGCTTCCTCGACTCTTTGAAAATTGCCCGGAATGTTCATAGTGAAGATCTGGCCAACGGGTTTTGTTCTTTAAGCTTCATCTACAATAGGTTTGGACACGTTGGGGGTTTCAATGACCTCACCAACAAGCTATGTTGTAAGTCCAACCGGGCAAAATGGGAAGAACACCGGAGGTTCGCATTTTTGGTGGCATTTCTCGGAGTTGTTGTATTCCCGAGGAAAGATGGACATATCAACATAAAAGTTGCCGGAGTAGCTACCACACTGATAGTGCAAGATAACTGTACTCTGGCCCCAATGATTGTTGCGGATATCTATCGTGCTTTGACTGCGTGCAAAGCAGGGGCCAACTTCTTCGAAGGGTGTAACTTGATCTTGCAAATCTGGCTAATCGAGCATCTATGCCACCACCCTTCATTCTCGAGCTATGGTTCGGCCGATCGGACATGTTTGGAAGAGTTCAATGCGAGGACAAAAGAAGTAAAGTTGCCGGAGGGAGTCCAAGGTTGGATTGTGTATCTTCGATCACTAACTGACGGTCAAATCGATTGGACGTATGACCGGTTACCTCTTGACGAGGTGATATACATGCCAACGGAGGGATCGCCATTTTTGATCATGGGTTTGAAGAGTATACAACCTTATGCCCCATACAGAGCTCTGCGACAGTTGGGTCGGTGTCAGATTATTCCGAGAGATGGGGATCTCGGTGTGCAAGCTGTGGAGATTGGTCCGGACGGGCAATTCCCGGAAGCAAAACTCCGGCAAATCTGGAATGAGTGCCAAAATTTGAAGATTGATACTTGTGTGCCGAATAGGGCAAAAGGGGAGATATCACCTGGATACTCCACATGGTACCGACGAGGGGTTGAACACGAACGTCTCTCAAAGAGACCTCACTTGCAAGACCTGATAGAGCAATCCGAGGAAAATCAGAAATGGGTGGCCAAGGAAAAAGAATACAAGGCCAAAATCAGTCTGTTGGAGGATAAATTGAGAAATCTTCATTTCGAAAGTGGCTTACAAGCAGCATCCGATGAAGTGGAAAAGAAACAGCTGAAGAAAGAAAATGATATGTTGAAGGCTCAAATAGCTCAAATGAAAATTGCATCCGAGACCCCAGTTCGTTCAGCCCGGGATGAAAAGTTAATTGAGATTCTACGGCGGAAAGTAAATGACTATAGCTTCGATTTGGACAAAGCTGAAAAAGAGTTAGTCAGGGCTCGGAAGCAAATGGACAAAGATGCTGAGGAAAGAGCCAAGTTGGTTCGGCAACTACAAGACAAGCACGATTTGAAGTAGCTCAGCTTAGAAAGAAAATAATTTCAGCCACGGTCAAGAGTAACAATATTATCAAAGATCTTGAGGAAGAGAGAGAGCACTGCTACACGACTATGGCTAGATTAGAATTGGAGCTGCAACAAGTGCAAAAAGACAACCAACATACCTTGGAGGCCCGCACTCAATAAATAAGTCGGTTATTGCAAGAAAAAGGGGTCATCAGAGAAAAGATTGTTCGCATCGCCCAATACATCACCCGGAAGACTCAGCTTTGTGAAGATATGTCTCGGAGGACTTTTGCATCTGCAGTGAAGTTTTTTGTACAACAAGTCATGGCCGACCTAGATAGGCTTCAAAGGGGATTAGCATATAGGCCCGCGGCAAGGCCGAACGATGCCTCGCGGGCACTAGGTGCATTAATGTACTCTTAGGTCATGCATCATCTTTTATTTTTCTTTTTAAAACATCACTTTGTAATCAATGTTTTGAATTATCAATGAGAAAACAAGTGTTGTTACCAATTCTTTTGCTTTATGTCATTTCCTTTAAATCCGCTAGGCAAATAAATAGGAACGTAATTATGAAAACGACAAGGAAAAAGAGAGAATAGAAAAGCAAGAAAAGAAAAAAAGGGGAAAGAGAAAAGCAAAGAAAGAAAAAAAAAAGAAAAGAAAAGAAAAAGAGAAAAAAAAAGAAAAGAAGAAAAGAAAGAAAGAAAAAGAAAGAAAACAAAAGAGCGGAAAAAGAGAAAGGTGATTGGTCCAAGTGAGCAGCGGCCGGGATGATGCATAACGACTCGAGCAAATGTGTTTATTTTTAAAGTCGTTACATTTTATTCATGCGCTAACAACTAACGAGTGTTGATGCTTGTGAGTCCAGACTTTCTAGGCAACTGGCATTCTGGCTACCCACCCATACAACACCATATACAAAAAGATGACAAAGGCTGTGTCCCAGGAAATCGGGGCAACTATTGTTGATCCTGCTCACGAAGAAGAGATCGTGGATGTGGCAGTGATGAAGGAAGAAATGTACAAGCTGAGGCAGCAGATGGCCGAAATGTACCAGGCTTGGTCTAGAGGTCAACCACTACCAGCCTACCCTGCTAACCCTGCATATGTCCCTCCAGCCAATCCTAACCCTGAGCCACCAACAATGAACTCGTCCTCCACCTACCCTGATTACCCTCACTACTATGCTTCCACCTCCCAGATACCACCACCTCCAGCCAAGCAAGCACCACCTCATATACCACAAGTTGCTCCTGTGTATGTGGCACCTCCGCCCGCTGTTATCCATAAATCCTCTAGTGAACCGATGTTTCATATCCAGGATCCTCACTACTACCCTCCGGAGCCGACTTTCAGACAACATGAGTCTCATGCTCCGATGATGGAAGCAAGTGCCGGGCAGGAAGAGATGGCTCGGAAAGTGAAAAGTCTTGAGAATGCTTTCTGCACTATGCAAGGACTGGGAGGGCAAGTGAGTGTAGCCTACAAAGACCTGTGTTTGTTCCCTGAGGTGCAGTTTCCCGTGGGATTCAAGTTGCCAAAGTTCGACATGTATAGCGGACACGGGGATCCGGTAGCTCATCTCAGAGGATACTGTAGCAAGATGAGAGGTGCGGGAGGTAGAGATGAATTATTGATGGCGTACTTCAGCCAAAGTCTGAGTGGATCAGCTTTGGAATGGTATACCCGACAAGACCATACAAGGTGGTTCGTCTGGGATGACTTAGCACAAGCTTTCGCTAGTCACTTTCAGTACAATTTGGAGATCATACCCGACAGGTTATCCCTTACCAAGATGGAGAAGAAGCCGGGAGAAAGCTTTAGGGAATACGGTTTTAGATGGAGGGAACAGGCCGCTAGAGTGGATCCACCCATGAAAGAAGGGGAGATGGTGGATTGTTTTCTACAGGCTCTGGAGCCAACATACTACGGTCATCTAGTGTCAGCAATTGGAAAGAGTTTTAATGAAGTTGTGAAAATGGGAAGTTTTGTAGAGGAAGGTTTGAAGACAAACAAAATTATGAGTTTTTCGGCTATCAAGGCCACCAATCAAGCTATACAAAGTGGAAACGGGGGAGTGATGGGAAAGAAGAAGAAGGAAGAAGTAGCAACCGTAGAAAGTAGGCCATGGAGTCGCAACCCACATTATAACCCACCAAGACCCTACCGCCAACACCCACCAAGCCCAGCAACTCCATATAATCCACCACCACCATCTTATCCGCCAAACCCATACAACACACCAAGCCCATATAACCCACCACCACCACCGTACCCACCAACTGTCCCACATTACCACCACCCACAAGCCCAAGCCTACCCACCACCACCACCACACGTGTGGAGAACTCAGGCTCCACATAATGTGTACCACACCCAGAACACATACCCAACCTCTAAACCTTACCGAAACCAAAATAGACCCAGGCCGGACTCTGATTGGAGAAACAAAGCAAGAAAAACATTCACCCCTCTCGGGGAATCATATACCAGCCTTTATCATAGGTTGAAAGAGTTGGGGATGTTAAGCCCAGTTGCACCAAAAGTTCCAAACCCACCCCCGAAAAATCTTGATCCTTCTGTTAGATGTGAATACTATTTGAGAATGTTGGGTCACGATACTGAAAAATGTTGGCAGTTAAAGAATGCCATTCAGGACCTCATTGATGAGAGGAGAATTGAAGTACAGGCTCCCGAAGCCCCAAACATTACCCAGAATCCGCTGCCAAATCACCACGAAACACACATGATAGAACTGGTGCAAGGTGATAGCAGCCAGAAGCCGTCTCAAGTTGTGATGATGATAAAGTCGAGTGGCAAGTTAGAAAAGGAAGCTGTGAAAGAGAAAGCGATTGTTGAGAAACCAAAGCCAGTAGTGGTGGGAGGTTTAAAAGTGGTAGTGCCAGGCGCAAAGACGATTGTAACGGTGAAAGGCGCAAGTACTGAACCAGTAATTATAAAGCCAGTAGTGCAAATGCCAGTGGTAAGTACAAAGACTGTACCTTGGAACTATAACAAGGTAGCAGTAGTTTATAAAGGAAAAGAGATTTCTGGTAAAATTAATTAAACGCATGGACTCACCCGGTCTGGAAGGTGCTTTGCTCCAGAGGAACTGAGAAAGATGAAAACGGTAAAAGAAAGTCAATTGAAGAAGCCAGTGTCGGAAGAGGAAGCAGAAGAATTCCTTAAGAAAATGAAGTCACAAGAGTACTCAATGGTGGAGCAGTTGAGAAAGACCCCTGCCCAGATTTCTTTGCTATCTTTGCTGATACATTCAGAAGAACACCGGAAGGCTCTTATGAAGATTCTAAATGAGGCTCATGTTCCGGAAAAGATTTCAGTTTGCCACTTGGAAAAGATTACCAACAAAATTTTCGAGTCTAATAGGATCACATTCTCCGATAAAGAGTTACCGGTGGAGGGAACTGAGCACAATAAGGCATTGTACCTTACGTTAAAGAGTGAAGAGTCAGTAGTGACCAGGGTATTGATCGACAACAGATCAAGCGCTAACATCTGCCCGCTGTCGACTTTGGGGAAGCTGAACATCAGCCCGGACAGAATCCGGAGGAACAATATCAACGTGAGAGGGTTTGACGGCGGAGGTAAAAACACATTGGGAGATATTATTTTGGAAGTGACCATCGGTCCCGTTGATTTTACTATGGAGTTCCAGGTGCTCGACATTGCCGTGTCGTATAACTTGTTGTTAGGCCGACCCTGGATTCATGCGGCCAAGGCGGTACCATCTTCTCTACACCAGATGGTCAAGTTTGAGTGGGAATAGCAAGAGATTGTAGTACATGGGGAGGAAAATGCTTGTAATGTGGTAGCGCCATTTGATGATACTGATGGGGATAGAGGTCCTTGGGTCTACCAAGTGACGGATGCTATTGTGGTGAACAGAATTGCGGAAGGGGATAAGTTGCCAACCCCTATGATGGCACCAACAGCTGTGATGGTGGCCAAAGAAATGCTGAGAAACGGATTTGCACGAGGGAGGGGATTAGGCAAAACATTGCAGGGAGTCATTCAACCAGTTCAGCTTCCGGAAAACAAAGGTACATTCGGCTTAGGGTTCAAACCCACCTTTGCCGACATCCAAAGAGCCTCAAAAGCCAAAAAGAACTGGACCTTGCCCAAACCCATACCCAAATTATCCGACACCTTCATCAGGCCTGGTACAAAATATCAGCCATCTGCTGCAACAAAGTGCATTGAGACCCAACTTGATGAAGAAATGCTGGGTTTTGAGAAGATGTTTTGGGAGATAAATACGATTGAAGTAGGGGAAGGCACAAGCAAAATGGACGTGCAGTTTGTGGGACCTGGGATCATGTTGAACAATTGGGAAGCTACTCCTTTCCCTATCAGGAAGGAGTCTTGGTAGTTAGCTCAAAATTTCATCATTGATTTCCCAAAAGTTGTTATTTTTATAGTTTTCCCATTCCCCTCATGAAAAGAAAATCACCATGTATCCCGAACATTGTTCGCTCTTTTATCAATGAAATGCAGTTTTCCTTTTCTTCACTTTTGCCTTATTTTTCTTTATTTTTCCTTTTGTACAGTTTTGCATGTGTTGATTCCGATGCCATGTCATGCGTGAAGGATTCTAGACCCAGTTCTGACAATCACGTTACTATACAAGAAATCGAGGAAGATAGTAAAATAGAATGTGAGGATGAGGAAGCCCCGGAGGAAATAAGTAAGGACATGAAACAATACAAGGAAAAACCCAAACCAAATCTGAGTGATACGGAATCTGTAAATTTGGGGAGCGAAGATGATGTCCGAGAGACAAAGATTAGTGTACATTTGGAGGCGCCCCTCAGGGATGAATTGATAAGGTTGTTACATGAGTTTAAGGACATCTTTGTCTGGTCCTATGATGACATGCCCGGGCTTAGCACAGATTTGGTGGTACACAAGTTGCCTATCTATTCTGAATGCCGGCCGGTAAAGCAGAAGCTGAGGAAATTCAAAACGGACATTAGTGTGAAGATAAAAGAAGAGGTGAATAAGCAGTTTGAGGCGAAGGTCATAAATGTCACCAAATACCCCACCTGGTTGGCAAATGTTGTGCCGGTCCCGAAGAAAGATGGCAAAACCAGAGTGTGTGTAGACTATAGAGACCTCAACAAGGCCAGTTCGAAGGATGACTTCCCATTGCCAAACATCCACATATTAATCGACAATTGCGCCAAGCATGAAATTGGTTCGTTTGTGGATTGTTATGCCGGTTATCACCAGATCCTTATGGACGAAGAAGATGCTGAGAAAACTGCCTTCATTACACCTTGGGGAACGTACTGTTATAGAGTAATGCCGTTTGGATTGAAGAATGCCGGGGCAACTTACATGAGGGCAATGACCACAATGTTTCACGATATGATGCATCGAGAAATTGAAGTATATGTGGACGATGTCATCATAAAGTCCAGAAAACAATTTGATCATGTGAGAGATTTGAGGAAGTTTTTCCAAAGACTCCGGAGGTACAATTTAAAGCTCAATCCGGCAAAGTGCGCCTTTTGAGTACCTTCAGGGAAATTACTAGGGTTTATAGTGAGTCGGCGAGGTATTGAACTGGATCCGTCAAAGATCAAGGCTATTCAAAGTCTACCTCCGCCGAAAAACAAGAAGGAGGTCATGAGCTTACTAGGAAGGTTGAATTACATTAGTCGGTTCATTGCTCAATTGACATCAACGTGTGAGCCGATATTCAAGTTGTTGAAGAAAGATGCAGCAGTGAAATGGACCGACGAGTGTCAGGAAGCCTTTGACAAGATCAAGGAATATTTGGCCAATCCTCCGGTGTTAGTTCCTCCAGAACCAGGGCGACCTCTAATTTTGTATCTAACAGTGCTAGATAACTCCTTCGGTTGTGTATTGGGTCAACATGATGAGACAGGCAAGAAAGAACAAGCCATATACTACCTCAGCAAAAAGTTTACATCCTACGAGGTGAAGTATACCCAATTGGAGAGAACTTGTTGTGCATTGATTTGGGTGGCTCAGAAGCTAAAGCATTATTTGATATCACGATTGGATCCTCTCAAGTATATATTTCAGAAGCCTATGCCTACGGGAAGACTGGCCAAATGGCAGATTCTGCTCACAGAATTCGACATTGTCTATGTAACTCGTACGGCAATGAAGGCACAAGCTATTGCAGACCACTTAGCTGAGAATCCGGTGGATGATGAGTATGAACCATTAAAGACGTACTTTTCGGATGAAGAGGCAATGATTGTCGAGGAGATGGAGCAAGATGAGAGACCAGGATGGAAAATGTACTTTGACGGAGCCGTCAACAGCAAGGGCGTTGGTATCGGAGCGGTACTCATTTCAAGTACGGGTCAACACTATCCCGTCACAGCTCAGCTTCGATTTTTCTGCACTAACAACATGGCCGAATATGAGGCGTGCATCTTGGGATTAAGGATGGTAATTGACATGGGTATTCAAGAGATTTTGGTCATGGGTGACTCGGATCTCTTGGTACACCAAATTCAAGGGGAATGGGAGACACGAGATTTGAATTTGATACCTTATCGGTATTGTTTGCACGAGTTGTCTCAAAGATTCCAGTCTATAGAATTCAAGCACATCCCGAGAATGCACAATGAGATCGCAGACGCTTTGGCCACACTGTCCTCTATGTTGCATCATCCTGACAAGACATATATAGATCCGTTCCAAATCCAAGTCCGTGATCAAAATGCTTATTGCTTCGCTGTGGAAGAAGAGTCAGATGGAGAGCCGTGGTATCATGATATTAGGGAATACCTGAAAGCTGGCAAATACCCGGAGCAAGCCACCGGAGACCAGAAGAGAGCCATCGGGCGTCTAGCCAATGGATTTTTCCTCAGTGGAGGAGTGGTATACAAAAGAACACCAGATCTGGGTTTATTGCGGTGTGTGGATGCACAACAAGCAAATGAAATCATGATTGAAGTACATGCCGGAGTATGTGGACCCCACATGAGCGGATATGTTTTAGCAAAGAAGATTTTGAGAGATGGGTACTATTGGCTCACGATGGAGCGTGATTGTATCAGGTATGTAAAGAAATGCCATCAATGCCAGGTACATGGGGATATGATCCACTCCCCGCCTTATGAGTTGCATACAATGTCAGCACCTTGGCCCTTTGTTGTTTGGGGCATGGATGTTATCGGCCCGATAGATCCGGCCGCTTCTAATGGGCACAGGTTCATTCTGGTTGCAATTGATTATTTCACCAAGTGGGTTGAAGCTAAGACATTCAAGGCGGTGACGAAGAAAGCGGTAGTGGATTTTGTGCATGAGAATATCATATGCCGGTTTGGAATTCCCAAGGTGATTATCACGGACAATGGAGCCAATTTAAACAGTCATCTTATGGCGAAAGTTTGTGAAAGATTTAAGATTACACACCGCAATTTCACACCTTACAGGCCGAAGGCGAATGGTGCAGTAGAAGCGGCAAACAAGAATGTCAAGAAGATTCTTCGAAAAATGGTGGAGGGATCCAGGCAATGGCATGAAAAGCTACCCTTTGCTCTCATGGGTTACCGCACGACGGTGCGTACTTCTATCGGAACCACACCTTATACACTGGTGTATGGAACGGAGGCTGTTATACCCGCAGAAATAGAAATACCGTCATTACGGATCATAGCTGAAAGTTGAGATAGATGACGATGAATGGGTAAAAGCCCGGTTAGAACAGTTGAATTTGATTGATGAGAAGAGGTTGGCCGCGGTCTGCCATGGGCAGTTGTATCAACAAAGAATGGCCAAAGCATATAATAAGAAGGTACGACCTCGAAAGTTTGAAGTCGGACAACTTGTTTTGAGGCGTATCTTACCACATTGGGCAGAGGCAAAAGGCAAGTTTGCGCCAAATTGGCAGGGACCGTTCGTGGTATCACGGGTGTTGTCCAATGGAGCATTATATTTAACGGATGTTGAAGGAAAGTGCGTAGAGACTGCTATCAATTCAGATGCGGTCAAAAGATACTATGTATGATTCCTTTTCAATTATATGTTTTATATTTTGTTGTGATTTTGGAATTGAAATGACGAAGGCGTTTTATTCTCTATCCAAACACTTTATCCATTGATAACCCCTTTGAGCCTTAATGAATGAATTCTTTCATATCCCTCTCTCGAAATCGCTCTAGCGCAATAAGATCGAAATCGCCAGAATGAAAAACGAAATGATGGAAAAATGAAATGAAATAAAAAAAATGATGAAAAAAAAATGATGAAAAAAAGAAGAAGAAAAAGACAAAAATTGGGAAAAAGTCAAAAGAAATCCATCGAACTAATGAAGTTGGATGAACTACGTCTGACTTGATCCCGAAAGGGTACGTAGGCAGCCTCTCTGAGGTTCAGTCACAACAAAGGAAAAATCCAAAAATTCCCCACATATTGAAACTGGGGCAGAAGTTATGTTTAATAATTCCGAGAGTTGTAAATATTTTAACCCTCGTGAAATTTTGAGCCTTTATATCTTTCTTTCTTAACCCACCCAAAAGCCACGTTACAGTCCAAAGAAAGACCTTCTGATCAATTTTGAAATGATAACAAATACAACGAAGGAGGAGCGAAGCATCGGATGATACCCGTGGTACAGAAAACAAAATACAAAAAAGGAAAAATGAAAAATGAAAAAATGAGAGAGTCTCATCGGTGAAAACCTTAACCGGCACTGTGAGACGATTGTGAGTTTGAGAGAAATAAAAATGAGAGAGTCTCATCAGTGAAAACCTTAATCGGCACTGTGAGATGATTGTGAGGTTGAGAGAATAAATGAGAGGGTTCTATTGGTGAAAACCTTTCGAGGCACCTTAGGGCTATCGTGAGGACTATCAGAGAAAGAGAAAAAGTAACAAAAGCAGTATCGGTTTGGGTTGGAAACAAGTCGGAGACAGAATAATGATTGGAACGAACTGGGTCAGAGTTTAAATACATGGCATGGTCAGCGGAATCAGCCAGCAAATACCCAGATAAGTTCTGTCATCTCTCCAAAATACCCTTACCTTTCTTTCATTTTTTCCGCATTTCATTGTTTACCCTTTTGAGAGCTAACTACCAGCTCCTGATAACGGAAGCTGAAACAACACTGAGTCAGAAAGGAAAGAAGATTTGGGAAGGAAATAAAGAAACTTGGCAGACATGGCCAAAGAAAAAGAAAACAAAACAAATGGAGAAATGAGAAAATACAAAAAGAGTCTGCAAGGGACAAGAAGTTGAAAGTCATGCAGCATGAGCAAGCAAAAACAAAGGCAGCAATAAGAAGTGGGGACGGCGGATGCCAGTTGCCAGCAGTTTGTATCTAATAAATTTTGTTTCATGCAGGAACAAATTATCACTAATCACTTTAAAGTAAATGTGACCAATGTGGAAAATGGAAAATACAAAAAGAGAAAGTTCGCCGAATAAGTGGAGAAATTCACAGGCAAGAGATAAGTTGGAAAAAAGAAAATACCAAAAAGAGGAAGGTAACATCTTTTAAAATCCACTCCCCAATCCTCAGGCTGCGGGAATACATTTTTTGCATTGCACGTTTAATTTCTGTTAGGCGCCCACCTTCTAATACGGGAATATTTTCTGCATTCGCATTGCACGTTTAAATTCTGTTAGGTGCCCACCTTCTAATACGGGAATATTTCTGCATCGCATTGCACGTTTAAATTCTGTTAGGCACCCACCTTCTAATACGGGAATATTTTCTGCATCGCATTGCACGTTTAAATTTCGTTAGGCGCCCACCTTCTAATACGGGAATATTTTTTGCATTTCGCATTGCACGTTTAATTTCTGTTAGGCGCCCACCTTCTAATACGGGAATATTTTCTGCATTGCACGTTTGATTTCTGTTAGGCGCCCACCTTCTAATACGGGAATATCTTCCGCATTCACATTGCACGTTTAATTTCTGTTAGGCGCCCACCTTCTAATACGGGAATATTTTTTGCATTGCACGTTTAATTTCTGTTAGGCGCCCACCTTCTAATACGGGAATATTTTCTGCATTTGCATTGCACGTTTAATTTCTGTTAGGCGCCCACCTTCTAATACGGGAATATTTCCTGCATTGCACGTTTGATTTCTGTTAGGCGCCCACCTTCTAATACGGGAATATTTTCCGCATTCGCATTGCACGTTTAATTTCTGTTAGGTGCCCACCTTCAAATACGGGAATATTTTCTGCATTCGCATTGCACGTTTAAATTCTGTTAGGTGCCCACCTTCTAATACGGGAATATTTTTCTGCATTCGCACGTTTGATTTCTGTTAGGCGCCCACCTTCTAATACGGGAATATCTTCCGCATTCGCATTGCACGTTTAAATTCTGTTAGGTGCCCACCTTCTAATGCGGGAATACATTTTTTGCATTGCACGTTTAATTTCCGTTAGGCGCCCACCTTCTAATACGGGAATATTTTCTGCATTCGCATTGCACATTTAATTTCTGTTAGGCGCCCACCTTCTAATACGGGAATATTTTCTGCATTGCACGTTTGATTTCGTTAGGCGCCCACCTTCTAATACGGGAATATCTTCCGCATTCACATTGCACGTTTAATTTCTGTTAGGCGCCCACCTTCTAATACGGGAATATTTTTTGCATTGCACGTTTAATTTCTGTTAGGCGCCCACCTTCTAATACGGGAATATTTTCTGCATTTGCATTGCACGTTTAATTTCTGTTAGGCGCCCACCTTCTAATACGGGAATATTTCCTGCATTGCACGTTTGATTTCTGTTAGGCGCCCACCTTCTAATACGGGAATATTTTCCGCATTCGCATTGCACGTTTAATTTCTGTTAGGTGCCCACCTTCAAATACGGGAATATTTTCTGCATTCGCATTGCACGTTTAAATTCTGTTAGGTGCCCACCTTCTAATACGGGAATATTTTTCTGCATTTTGCATTGCACGTTTAATTTCTGTTAGGTGCCCACCTTCAAATACGGGAATACTTTTCCGCACATCATGGTTTATATAGTTAAAAGCTCACACTGGGGCAGAAAAAGAAAAAAAAAAGAGGTAGTTTGTTGTTTTGTTTTGAGCAGGTCCAACTCGAGATCAAGAAAAACAAGAAAATCAACAAAAAAAAAAAGAGTCAACAAGAAAAGAAAATCAACAAAAAGAGAGTCAGCATCAAAGTAAATCAACAAAAAGAAAGAGATTCTGCATCATCGGAGAGGGAAGAAGAGCAAAAGCTAGATTAGGAACAATTGTAATTGTAGGATCATAGCTTAGAATAGCTTCTTCGTTTTACATTCCCCCCCCCCGGTGTAATAAGGAGTAAGTCAGCAGGTCTCAACAGTGTCAATGCAACAGTGAGTCTGGTAGTTTTTAAATTGCCAGACCTTCCCGAACTACACTGACCTGATTCCTGTTTAGCCCAGGATATGTAGGCAAACTCTAAAGCAGGGTGCGGTCAAAAGGTTTTCAAAAATGCTTTCACGGAATGTGCCAATGTGCTAAAATCTCTCATTACTGCTCACTTGTCTTTGCACTGAAACTCTTCGTGTTCCCGAGCAAAGAGGGGCAGCTGTGAGCACATGATTTTTGCACTAAGTAATTAATTCCAAAATTAAAATAAATATGTTTTTGAGTGCAATTACTTGATTTGTTTGGAATTGGCTATACTTTTGTGTTTTAACAAGTAGAAATTAGAAGAAAAAAATCAAAATAGGCTAGGTAATTAATTTGCTAGGTTAATTAGTTAGATTTTTAAGAAAATTAACAAGAAATAGTGTTAAGTAGTAGAAATTAACAAAAAATAGCAAACAAAATTGTAAAAAATACTAGAAAATTAGAGTAAATAGGAAATTAGGTTTTATAATTTTTCATAAAAGAAAAGAAAAAAAAAGTATAAAAGCAAATACATAAAAAATAATAAAAAGCAGAAAAATACAAAATATAGGTGGTATAATATGGTTGGGCTGATTTGAATTGAAATGAACTGGCCCAATACTTTGGCCCAAAGAAGACCCGGTCCGGAGATTAAGAGAGAGTGATCTTAGCCGTCCATCTTGATGAATCCAACGGTTCGGACAAATAGGCGGAATTAATTAGTTAATTAAATAAAATAAAGGTGATCTTGACCGTCCGTTTAGTTGATCTAAAGGTCGAGACCTTTGGTCTCTTTAGTAACCCCAAACGATAGCGTTTTAGTAACGCTGGTTCCTGGCCATTGATCTCCATCAATTGGACGGCCAGGATCACCTTAGCTTCGTTGCCTATAAAAGGCTTTGGTCTGAATGACCGTCTCATTTTAGCCAAATCCAAACCCTAGAGACGGCCGCCCTTCCTCCCCTCTCTTCATCTTTATCATCATCGTCTTCATCCGGAGAACCTTAAACGGCCATGGTGGCCACCATTCCTTACGGTGGTTGCCGGCCACTCTTTACCTCTCCCCTCTTCTTCTCTCTTCTTCTTCACTCATCACACACCCAGAACCCAGAAACCAACCCTTTCTTCAGAACTCCGGTCACCGGAACGTCACCGGTGACCATCCAAAGAATGAACCACCGTCTCAAACCAACGCCAATCGATCCGGCTTGGTCTGATCTACATCTCTATACCATTCATTCCCTTCGAATCTTTCCGTAACTCCTCGAATATTCCAAAGAAGGTCGTCGGAACCCTAACTCCGGCGACCCCCAAAATCGAACCACCCAAAGACTGTGTCTTTTACACTCCTGAATGCCCCCCTGTAACTCAGAATTCAAAAAGGCTCCGTCTTTAAGCCTAAGAAGAAAACCAGAAGAGAAAAAAACAAAGAAAAAAAAAGAGAATAAAGAAAGAGAAGAGAGAAGAAAATCAGGAAAAAAGAGAGTGAAAAGAGCGTAAAAAAGAGAAATAGGAAGCTCGGGGGACAGGCCCCGCTAAGCTAAGTACCCCATCCCCTCTTTGTTTCTTTGGCTTACTTTTTCTGTCTTTGTTTGTGTGTTTATCATGTTTTTGTTAATTAGTCGCATGAATTAGGTTTTTTTTTTAGTTTTTGATAAGTTTCTGCTTTATCTATATGTCCTTTTCTATATCTCATGATTAGCCATAGGGTTTGTTCTTTGTTGTCTTCTGTTGTTTTGTTCTTTATTTTGTTCTTGTGTTTCACATGCTATGTTTAAAACTTCTTCTGTTATTCTGTTTATCTTCTTTCATTTCACAACATGAATCTGTTCATCTTCTATGTGTTATTCGATTCAAAGAGCCTGTTAGGTTAGGATTTTCTATTTCTCTGCTTAGCGTTTGTTCTTTTCTTTTTATGTTAATCTCTCCTTGATTCATATTTCGTGTCTGGCATATTCTTGTCTATTTCTTTGTTTCCTTTAAAATTCCACGACTACATCTGTTTAACAATAAGGTTCTTAAACGGTTCTTTGGAGCATGTTAATGATAGAATTTTGCTTGTTACTTGTCTTGTTAATCTTCATGGTATTTCTTTTGTTTTGTTTGTTGCAAACCACGTTCTATTTCTGCTAAGTCAAAAGAGTTACCTTGAATTCCTTTTCTTTCTTCATCTTGTAAATATTACAGTCTTTGGATCTGTTTAGCTTTTACAGTCCAGCTTTCTCCTATTGTCATGCATGCTTAGATTTAATAGTAGCTTAATTTCATTTTCTTCTCATCAAGTTGCTTTTAAAGTATCCTGGTTGATCTGTCCTGTTTCCCTTTCACTGTTTCACCATGTTATTCTTTTCTTCATCTTCATCTTGATCTATCATATGCATACATAAAGTTAGGATTAGCTGATAGCTCTATGCTTTCCATGTCCTATTTGCTTAGTATGATTCTAGGTTTAGTACTTGAAAATGGATCCTGGCTACTTTGTTTTACTTATTCTGTGGTCCTTATGTCCTGATTAAGCCATGTTTCATCTCTTACTGATTGTTTGTGAGAGTCTAGCTTCTGTGTATGTCTATGCCATGAACATTAAAGGTTTTGAGGTTTTTCAATGTATCATCTGACATAAACTGCTTGTAATTAAGTCTAATTGATATTGATTGACATTTTGTCACATGAAACTAAGTAATGTGAATTGATCGATTAAGATTCAACCCTATCAAATTGTCCCTTCTGAGTTTTGATTGATTGATGCACATTGTTTGATCTTATGTGACTATGTGTGCAATACTTGTTAAGATGACTGGGTTTTCAGTAGTTCTTGTTGGTATGGTTATTTGATTAACATTCTTCAATCTTAGTGGAAGTGGTTATAGTTGTTAGTGCTAGGATTTCATAAATGGCTAGTTTTTAAATAGGATAGAACTTAAAATGAACAAAAACAGATTATAAGTTAAATAATTGGCCTAAGAATGGTTAACCTTGCAAAGGGTTGACCTATTCTATAAGGCCCTAACACACAATCCACTTTAAAAGTGGCTAGTTGTGCAAAATGGCTATGTCTACAAATACAGACTGGCACAGGCTCTCTTTAGAGCCCTGAACATAAAAGTGGCCAAACCTGCAAAGGTTTTGGGCCCAAATGTTCAGTAATTGGGTTTAATTACCCAAAGCCAAGTCTCAACTTGAGACTGGCTAGATTTTAAAGAGTTACTTTTAATAACAAAGCAGGCTATGCCTGCAATTAGCTTAAAATTGTAATAACTTAGTTTTAATTAACTGGAATTAATTAAAAGTGGCTAAAATTGAAATAGTTTCTTAAAAATAAAACTGGCCAGCCCTTAAATACCAATGCAAGGGCTGGCTATTAGTTAAATAAGTTCAAAAGAAGCTGAAATCTAACCTAGGTAAGCTGGTAAATCAGCAGTGCCCTTAGGGGCACAATTGGGAATTTAAAAGGTAAAATAGTAAATAGTTAGAACCTAAGAGGGTAAGGGAGTCCTTTGTACCCCTGATTTCTGTAATTTTGCAGAGATTCAAGGGTATAATGGTCTCCCTAAAAAGGGAAATCTGTAAAAATCTCAAACCCTTAGGGATACATTGGTAAAAACCTACTAAAAGGAATCTTTAGAACCTTCCAGCACATGCTGGAAGGGTTTTGATAACTAATTTAGGGACTAAAGTGTAGATTTTATAGTTTTAGGAGGGGGAGAAGTGGGATTAATCCCATACTTCCTCCCCAAGTCATCTTGCCCTTAGCTTCAACTATAAATACACCTAAACAAGGGCTGAAAAAGGGGGGTTCGAATTTTTGGGCAATCTGAAATTCATTCTAGGCTAATTGAATACAAGCATTAGAGTTGAAAATAGCAAGATAACAGTGGGGTTTTCTGGAATTTCTTGAGTGAAAAATCTGCCAATTGCTTCTGATTTTGGGTTCTCTGCTCGATCACTCTTCTGGTTTCCTGCTTGGTTTTCTTCTGTATTGCTGTTGCTGGATTTGCTTGTTGTCGATTGTTGTGTTATTTTTGCCCATTTGGAATTCAACTCCACACTGTTGCATTTACCTGCTGAGTCTATTGTTGTGCCTGCTTACTGCTTAATCCCCTAGAACTCACGGGTTTCTGTTGTTGATCCAGGTACATCTTTCTTTCAATGAAGCTGTATTGATGAACTGCTGAGTTATTGAAATCAAAAAATGAAGTTTCAACTTTAGAATCATATGACATTATGCATTTTTCTCTTTATTAGCTTTAGAACTAGAGTGGGTTTATAGCTTGAATTGTAGCATGTATTATGAGAGAATCCAAAACAAAAATGCTGTAATAGTTAGCGTAGTAGTAGTAGTATAGTAGTAGCATAGTCATAGTCATAAATCACTTAGTTAATTAGGCAAAACCTCTAAAACAAAGTCTATTAGCAATCACATGAGTCGAAAACAGCCAATACTCACGTAATTAGTCTATTTCGTCGATATCCAGTTTCGAATAAGTTAAAAGGAAATAATCGGATGAAGTAACACTTAAGGTGAAACTGGTTTTTAAGATTGTCAAACAAGTCCGATTCACATTGTCATCAGTAGTTAGTCATATTTGTAAATTAGTGTATTGATACAAACAAGTTCAAAAAGGGGAATCACAATTAGAGGATCTGATAACTAGCTCGCAATTGGGTTTATGATACTAATCAGGTTTAAATCATAGTAAAGTCGACAATATAATTATGTATGATTAGCTAATCACTTAGTCTTAGATCATTTGTAGATAATTAGCTTAACTGTTCTGTAGGTTTCCAATATAATCAAACAGACTTCTTAGAATTGGTATTAAACCTTTAACCAGTAATTAATTGTATTAATATTATTTCTTAGCTGTAAATTGATAGTAGTTATAGTTTCATCAAGCCTGTACAGAATACCATTGATTTAGAATCATTATTTTATGTACCTCTGATATAAATAAAAATGCTTATGGATTTCTTATTGTTCAAAAATGTGCATCTTCTTTTGTTTATTTTCAATGTAGTTCCATTTCGGTTTGGGCTTGATTCCAGGCGTGAGCCTGAACTGTGGTATGTAGCCAATTGGCTAACGACCCAAAGTTCAATAACTACCTGGACCTTTAAGGCCTGGGCCGATGTAATGTTCACATAAAGCTTCAATCAGAACCAGGCCCCATTTAAATAACAGAAATCATATGGGCCTGGAAAGCTTAGTGAATACGATTAAGGAAAGAACAAATGTAGAAAACGTAGTTAAATACTAGTATTGAATCCTTTAATGAAAATTGGGACGAGCCTCGCCCGAATAACAAATACCGGGGCCCCCATTTAGTAATGGTCTAACATAACTAGACTCGGGAAGACTATATAGCTAATTCCATAGTCTTACCCAAAACAATTAAAAGCCGATAGACATCATTTATGGCACGATTTAATATACTTTCCATTGAACGAGTGTGCACTTGGTGCGACTCAAATCCAAATCTCGGCAAAGCCGAAATATACCGAAAGTCATAGGCGTACTGGTTGCGGTATGACTCGAGGTGTGTTTCCGCAATGTCACAAATTCTTAAAAAGTAATATTTATGTAAAAAAGCACATTATGTTGTTAAAATCCATTATTAAGTCAAACAAAAGCCAAGAATGACAGTGGAGCGACCGTGCTAAAACCACGGAATCCGGGAATGCCTAACACCTTCTCTCGGGTTAACAGAGTTCCTTATCCGGACCTCTGCTTCGCAGACATTTATAAGAGTCAAAACTCCTCAGATTCGGGATTAACCGGTGACTTGGGACACCATTGTCATTCCCAAGTGGCGACTCTGATTAATCTCTAATAAAATCCCGAACCGATTGTCCTTTAATTGGAAAAACTCCTTCCCTTACGTTATTATATCCGTTTTGGGTATTTAAACGTCGGGGTATACCCTACGAGTGTATTTATATGCTTTCGAGTGTGGGGTAGTAAAAAGGGAGGTGTGACAGCTCTGGCGACTCTGCTGGGGACAACCAACCCTAAATTTCGATTTCAGGGTTTAAGAACTCGAGCTCCTTAGAACTGCCGTTTGCGTTTTTGTTTGACTTCATTATGTGATTTGAACAACATGCTATGTTCTTTATCGCTTTGATATTATGTGGACTGTATATAAAACTGTGCCGAAAACCCTTCTCTCTTCTCCCCCGGGGATGTGCTTACTGGTTGAGACTCCCCTTTCTGTTAAAGTCACCTTAAATTAAGAAAACAGAGGCCGGATAAGTTACAAAGCCGATTGACTCCGCGGGTCACCGGTACGTAGCCCCCTCCTCGATTCGAGTTGTCCGCTCGGGTACACGGTCTAGCAACCTATGAAACCGTAAGATTTTGAACATAGGTCTAGGACGATTATTTGCATCATATTTGACTTAGGGGACTCAACACAGGGGTTGGGTCCGTCTAGGACAGGTGACCCGGTATTGAAAAGACCGAGCATGTTATGTATTGCATTTTATTATCCTCGATCGTTATGCGAACTGGCGAAAATCCCGAGATTGGAAAATTGTTGAAAAATAAAAGAGAGAGAGGAAAATAATGATTTATAGAAAATAGGTACCAGGAAAAATTGAAAATTGAGAAAAGAAAAGGTGGAACATTTTTGAAATAATTGGTCAAATAATCTGACCGAACTACGCAGGTTTGATTCTCGCCATTAGGTGGGATACGTAGGCAACCCTAAACGGGTCCAACCACACTTTTAGAAAAAGACCAAAAAAGATTTTCTTTTCAAATAATCGAGGTGATTGCTATTTTTGGAAATTGCCGAATGTTCCGAAAGGACGACAGAAGGCTGTTTTTGCAAAAATGGCCACTTCGAAAGTCATTTTCTTTTCTTCAAAAATTGAAAACTTGCATTGAAAAAGATTTTTTTTCTTTTTCTAAATAAAATCACTTTAATAAATGTGCAGGACGAGCACGATGATGAATGAACAATTTTCCCTAAATAAAATCCCCTTGGAGCTGAGATTATGGTGGCGGGACATGGGATCCGATGGTCAAGACTGGGTCAAAAGGTACTTAAAAGGCCTTACGGGTTTACTAGACATAGTTCCTCGAGGTGATGTGGTTAGAGCATTGGTCACGTTTTGGGATTCGGCACACAACGTATTTCATTTTCCAGATTTTGAACTTACCCCAACTTTGGAGGAGATTGCCTTCTACATCGGGAAGACTGAGGTCCCGCTGAAAGGAAAATACTCGGTATCTCCGAGGACGGTGACAGTACATCGCTTCCTCGACTCTTTGAAAATTGCCCGGAATGTTCATAGTGAAGATCTGGCCAACGGGTTTTGTTCTTTAAGCTTCATCTACAATAGGTTTGGACACGTTGGGGGTTTCAATGACCTCACCAACAAGCTATGTTGTAAGTCCAACCGGGCAAAATGGGAAGAACACCGGAGGTTCGCATTTTTGGTGGCATTTCTCGGAGTTGTTGTATTCCCGAGGAAAGATGGACATATCAACATAAAAGTTGCCGGAGTAGCTACCACACTGATAGTACAAGATAACTGTACTCTGGCCCCAATGATTGTGGCGGACATCTACCGTGCTCTGACTGCGTGCAAAGCAGGGGCTAGCTTCTTCGAAGGGTGTAACTTGATCTTACAAATCTGGCTAATCGAGCATCTATGCCACCACCCTTCATTCTCAAGCTATGGTTCGGCCGAACGGACATGTTTGGAAGAGTTCAATGCGAGGACAAAAGAAGTAAAGTTGCCGGAGGGAGTCCAAGGTTGGATTGTGTATCTTCGATCACTAACTGACGGTCAAATCGATTGGACGTATGACCGGTTACCTCTTGACGAGGTGATATACATGCCAACGGAGGGATCGCCATTTTTGATCATGGGTTTGAAGAGTATACAACCTTATGCTCCATACAGAGCCCTGCGACAGTTGGGTCGGTGTCAGATTATTCCGAGAGATGGGGATCTCAGTGTGCAAGCTGTGGAGATTGGTCCGGACGGGCAATTCCCGGAAGCAAAAATCCGACAAATCTGGAATGAGTGCCAAAATTTGAAGATTGATACTTGTGTGCCGAATAGGGCAAAAGGGGAGATATCACCTGGATACTCCACATGGTACCGACGAGGGGTTGAACACGAACGTCTCTCAAAGAGACCTCACTTGCAAGACCTGATAGAGCAATCCGAGGAAAATCAGAAATGGGTGGCCAAGGAAAAAGAATACAAGGCCAAAATCAGTCTGTTGGAGGATAAACTGAGAAATCTTCATTTCGAGAGTGGCTTGCAAGCAGCATCCGATGAAGTGGAAAAGAAACAGGTGAAGAAAGAAAATGATATGTTGAAGGCTCAAATAGCTCAAATGAAAATTGCATCCGAGACCCCAGTTCGTTCAGCCCGGGATGAAAAGTTAATTGAGATTCTACGGCGGAAAGTAAATGACTATAGCTTCGATTTGGACAAAGCTGAAAAGGAGTTAGTCAGGGCTCGGAAGCAAATGGACAAAGATGCTGAGGAAAGAGCCAAGTTGGTTCGGCAACTACAAGACAAGCACGATTTGAAGTAGCTCAGCTTAGAAAGAAAATAATTTCAGCCACGGTCAAGAGTAACAATATTATCAAAGATCTTGAGGAAGAGAGAGAGCACTGCTACACGACTATGGCTAGATTAGAATTGGAGCTGCAACAAGTGCAAAAAGACAACCAACATACCTTGGAGGCCCGCACTCAATAAATAAGTCGGTTATTGCAAGAAAAAGGGGTCATCAGAGAAAAGATTGTTCGCATCACCCAATACATCACCCGGAAGACTCAGCTTTGTGAAGATATGTCTCGGAGGACTTTTGTATCTGCAGTGAAGTTTTTTGTACAACAAGTCATGGCCGACCTGGATAGGCTTCAAAGGGGATTAGCATATAGGCCGCGGCAAGGCCGAACGATGCCTCGCGGGCACTAGGTGCATTAATGTACTCTTAGGTCATGCATCATCTTTTATTTTTCTTTTTAAAACATCACTTTGTAATCAATGTTTTGAATTATCAATGAGAAAACAAGTGTTGTTACCAATTCTTTTGCTTTATGTCATTTCCTTTAAATCCGCTAGGCAAATAAATAGGAACGTAATTATGAAAACGACAAGGAAAAAGAGAGAATAGAAAAGCAAGAAAAGAAAAAAAGGGGAAAGAGAAAAGCAAAGAAAGAAAAAAAAAGAGAAAAGAAAAGAAAAAGAGAAAAAAAAAGAAAAGAAGAAAAGAAAGAAAGAAAAAGAAAGAAAACAAAAGAGCGGAAAAAGAGAAAGGTGATTGGTCCAAGTGAGAAGCGGCCGGGATGATGCATAACGACTCGAGCAAATGTGTTTATTTTTAAAGTCGTTACATTTTATTCATGCGCTAACAACTAACGAGTGTTGATGCTTGTGAGTCCAGACTTTCTAGGCAACTGGCATTCTGGCTACCCACCCATACAACACCAGATACAAAAAGATGACAAAGGCTGTGTCCCAGGAAATCGAGGCAACTATTGTTGATCCTGCTCACGAAGAAGAGATCGTGGATGTGGCAGTGATGAAGGAAGAAATGTACAAGCTGAGGCAGCAGATGGCCGAAATGTACCAGGCTTGGTCTAGAGGTCAACCACTACCAGCCTACCCTGCTAACCCTGCATATGTCCCTCCAGCCAATCCTAACCCTGAGCCACCAACAATGAACTCGTCCTCCACCTACCCCGATTACCCTCACTACTATGCTTCCACCTCCCAGATACCACCACCTCCAACCAAGCAAGCACCACCTCATATACCACAAGTTGCTCCTGTGTATGTGGCACCTCCGCCCGCTGTTATCCATAAATCCTCTAGTGAACCGATGTTTCATATCCAGGATCCTCACTACTACCCTCCGGAGCCGACTTTCAGACAACATGAGTCTCATGCTCCGATGATGGAAGCAAGTGCCGGGCAGGAAGAGATGGCTCGGAAAGTGAAAAGTCTTGAGAATGCTTTCCGCAATATGCAAGGACTGGGAGGGCAAGTGAGTGTAGCCTACAAAGACCTGTGTTTGTTCCCTGAGGTGCAGCTTCCCGTGGGATTCAAGTTGCCAAAGTTCGACATGTATAGCGGACACGGGGATTGTCACACCTCTTTTTTACCGCACCCGCAAGGATGCAAAGAGTTTTTCCAATTAAAGGACAATCGAGATGGGATTTATTTTAATTATTTCAGAGTCGCCACTTGGGAGATTTATGGTGTCCCAAGTCACCGGTTAAATCCCGAATCGAGGAAAAGAATGACTCTATTTAACAGTCCGCGAACCGGAAATCCGGATAAGGAATTCTATTAACCCGGGAGAAGGTATTAGGCATTCCCGAATTCCGTGGTTCTAGCACGGTCGCTCAACCGTCGTGTTTGGCCTATCTATCTGCTTTTTACAATTGTGTACTTAGTGCAAGTCAATATCCCTTTACCGCTTTTATTATTGGTTGTGATTTACGAAAGAGAAAGTTGCTTAAAAATATGCTTTCGAATCACGTCACATGAAATGCACCCGGATTCTCGACATATTCTTATTCAACGTTTTGGGGTTTGGATTTGGGTCGCATGAAATGCACACCCGTATTTAAGAAGATAGAGCTAAAATATACGCCCGGATCGACTACTTATTTACACTGTTGAGAAGGGCGTGGCATTCGTTAAGAAACGACGCGTCTCAAAATCTAAGTATTTTATATGTACATCTGTGCGATTAATGTAACTATTGGGCGAGGAGCACCTTTGATTCGAATCTAAAGCTAACTACATCCCGCTGTATTTTACTTAAGAGTTGATTCCAAATTATTTAAAACTTGCTACGAACCACACCACATGAAATGCGCCTGTGGTTCCCGACACGCTTTGTTTACTCTTGCCCAAAATTGGGGTCGGGTCACATGAAATGCGCCCCCGATTCTTTTTAATCTAATTACGTCATTCCGTTGAGTAACAACTCCCTAGCTAATCTTGCTTTTAGCATAAAGTCTAACGTTAACAGATTTGGAGATTACACACACGAGCAGAGAAGTGGATAGAGATACAACAGACTAATTCAGGTTTACGTGCTTATCTAACGACAGTGTATCTTTGGCCTAGCTACACTTTTCCATAACCAAGACTAACAATACAAGCTTAATTGGAGAATAACAGAATGTAATTGAACATAAGAGCTTTAGACGACTACATGTTTCAATAGACTTTATGCATAAGCTTCAAACTTCATTCTTTTCGAACCAAGGAACTACAATAACAGAGGTGTGTACCTGGAATGCGGAAGAACAAGGAAGAGTGAGCAATGGCAATGCAGCAACAGCAACAAGAAACAGTAACAGGAGCAGCAACAATCAAAGACCAATAACAACCAACAGTAAACCAATAGCAACAACAACCAGTGAACCATCTACAACCCAACAACCAAGAGTAATCGAACTTTATCAATCACTGAATCAGTGACTAAGACTTGAACCAAGCAGCAATAAACAACCAGGCAGCACTCAACTAAATACACCCAGTAGCAAACTGGACCAGCCTCAACAATACTGAACCAGCAACAATATTGGACCAAGCAGTAACAACACACAGCAACAACAACAATGACTAACAGCAGCCACAATCACTGGAACTACCACAACCCTCAACCACTGAACCAGCTACAACAATGGCACAGCACCACCAACACAAGAACAACAAGCAATCAAATGGCCAAAACACTCAGCTATTGAATCAAAGCACACGAAACAGTAGCCAAAAAATCACTGAAACAGTGACTTCTCTATCCTTTTTATATCTATCTGTGACTTGGTATGTGTATATCAAAATGTCTCTGCTGCCTATTTTTCTCTTCAGCTATTACTCTCCAGTGTGCTCTCTCCTCTCTGCCCTACTGTTTTAGTTTGATGCCATCTTTATAGCAAGAAACCCCAACCCCTCCTAAAGGCCTACTATCAATTAACTATTGTCCTGCCCACACCTCTCTCTGCCAGACCCTGCCTGTCAGTCTTAATGCCTCTGTTTCAGCCACTAAGTTGTGCTTAAGCATGGGCTTTAGTAAATTTATAACAGGAGACAGCTGGTGGTGCACTCTGCTGTACAGCAGGTTCCACCAGCAGTCTTGATGCCTTAACTCTTTCAATTACACCATTCAGACCTACATCAATCACACACTATATCCAAACACCCTCATTAACTCAGAATCCAGCATTGATACCAATCAGCTATAACCAATCATCACTCAATCACAAACAAGCACAATCCAACAGTGATTCTGTGTGTGTAATCAGTTTCTGCCATAAAAATGCTAATGCACAAGACCTACGAAGCTAATCGACCACATTGATTAGCCGATGACAACACACATAATTGACAACAAATGATCGACCTACAGTTGATTCCTAATGTTTCAGGCAGGGATCAAGGAACTAATCAAAAATATGAATTAATTGCTTGACGACCTTAATCACATTGAACCTATGATTCATTTTAACTACTAAAAACAGAGGGAATTGGCCAAATAAAAGGCCTCAAAGGAGGAGAACAAATCGACTGTTATGAGAAATTAAAAGCATGATAGATAAGAACTGAAACAATGAATAAAACAAACACACATATTCACAAAATCGAACTAAATCAACCAAAGAAGAAACGAATACCTCGTAAGAAATCTGCCGACCCAAGCTTCGAACTAAGATATGGAAATATTGAAGCCAAACGGGCTTTAATCAAGATGTTCTCGATTGAGAACACCTAGACTAAAGTCCCTTGGACTTCAATTACGGCTAACCCGGCTTGAATTGAGTTCTTCAAAAATTAGGGTTCTTGGGCTCGGATTTGGGGCTTTTGCGTTTCTGGTTAGATTCGAAGCAAACGAAAGCCGGCGGGGGTACGAGGGAGGCCATGTGAGGGTTTGGGGTGAGTTTGGGGTGATTTGGCATTGGTTCGAGTTTGACTCGAATCTTCAAATGAAGATCCGAGGAGCTCCGGAGTGATTCGATGTTAACGGAGGCTGGGTTCGTAACGGGTGAGGTGAGGGGAAGGTTTTGGCATTGGTTTGGTGGCCATTGGCCTACCGGAACCGCCGTGAGGCGATTTCCGGCAGGCGGGGCACGGCGGCGTTACGCTGGGTGTTTGAGAGCTCCTGAGGGAGATGAAGGGAGAGAGGGGGGGGGTCCGGCTTGAGGGGGGCGGGGTATGGAATGAGCCTTATATATGATTTGAGAAGTTAAATCCTGATCGTTGGATCAAACTTGATCAACGATCAGGATCTTCTCACTTAAACCAAACGGTGTCGTTTGGTCAAGTCATAGGCTGAATGTATTTTGGCATTAAAGGATTAATCTGGGCCGTTGGATAATAAAATCCAACGGTCCAGATCGAGCGTTACACAGGCTGAAGCTGGACGGATATTTGGGCTGGATTAGAGGAAATTCGTTTGGGCCTGGCTTTTAGACTAAGTTTTGGCCCAGATCGGATCTTCATGATGTACTATATGTGTATGTGTATATATATATATATATGTATATATATACATATATATATATATATATATATACACATATGTATATATACTAACCTATAACACCGCTATTTTTTACTACAATTAACGTACACAATTACACGTCACCTAAAAATGTAAATCACATGACTTCGATATCAAACACTAAAAATGCAAAACTTAGCATATATTTTTTGTATTTTTAATTTAAATAAATAAACGTGCACACAAAAGATAAAATAACACAAAATCAACAAAAAATCATACCCAACACGAAACTATTTTTATTTTTGAATTTTCCGGGAGTACTTCTCAAGTAAGGCAAAAATCACGTGCTCACAGCTGCCCCTCTTTGCGCGTAAACACGCAGAGTTTTCGTGCAAAGATAAATGAGCGGATATAAGCGATTTTTGCCCATTCGAACACTCCGTATGAAACGTTTTGGAAAAGTTCTGACCGAACCTTGCTTCAAAGGTCTCCTACATATCCCTGGCTAAAAGGGAATCAGGTCAATGTAGTTCGGGAAGTTCTGGTAGCTGGGACTACCATGACTGTTGCGATCTCGCTGTTACTGCTACTGCCGCTGTTACTGCTGTTACCACTGCTCAGCTGATTTCCTTGTTACACCGCACTAAGCAACGAAAAACAAGAAGCTAGACTAAGTTACAGTACTACAAGTTCTTATCTATCCTTTTTAACTTGATCTTGTCGCGCTCCTTGCCATCTTGTCTGACTTGGCGTTCCTTCCGATGCTTCTTCTCTTCTTATGAACTTGGATTCATGCCGGAGATTTCTGTTACATTCTACTGCTTTCCTCTTCCAAATTAAACAGATCGCCACTCCATTCTCCAGGCGGGCTCCCTGACTTCAATTACAACTTCAAAATTAAATCGCCACTCCATTCTCCAGGCGGGCTCCCTGACTTCAACTACTTCCAAAATTAAATCGCCACTCCATTCTCCCGGCGGGCTTCCTGACTTCAACTACTACTTCAAAATTAAATCGCCACTCCATTCTTCAGGCGGGCTCCCTTACTTCAATTACAACTTCAATAAATAAAATGCCATTCCTCTCTTCAGGCGGGCTCCTGATTTCAACATCAACTTAGAAAATAAAACGCCATTCCTCTCTTCAGGCGGGCTCCTGACTTCAACATCTTTTGAAAATAAATCGCCATTCCTCTCTTCAGGCGGGCTCCCGACTTCAACATCAACTTAGAAAATAAAACGCCATTCCTCTCTTCAGGCGGGCTCCTGACTTCAACATCTTTTGAAAATAAATCGCCATTCTTCTCTTCAGGCGGGCTCCTGATTTCAACATCAATTTAGAAAATAAAACGCCATTCCTCTCTTCAGGCGGGCTCCTGACTTCAACAACATCTTTTAAAATAAATCGCCATTCCTCTCTTCAGGCGGGCTCCTGACTTCAACAACATCTTTTGAAAATAAATCGCCATTCCTCTCTTCAGGCGGGCTCCTGACTTCAACAACATCTCTTGAAAATAAATCGCCATTCCTCTCTTCAGGCGGGCTCCTGACTTCACCATCAACTTTTGAAAATAAATCGCCATTCCTCTCTTCAGGCGGGCTCCTGACTTCAACAACTTTTGAAAATAAATCGCCATTCTTCTCTTCAGGCGGGCTCCTGATTTCAACATCAATTTAGAAAATAAAACGCCATTCCTCTCTTCAGGCGGGCTCCTGACTTCAACATCAACTCTGAAAATTAAACGCCATTCCTCTCTTCAGGCGGGCTCCTGACTTCAATCATCAACTTTTGAAAATAAATCGCCATTCCTCTCTTCGGGCGGGCTCCCGACTTCAACAACATCTCTTGAAAATAAATCGCCATTCCTCTCTTCAGGCGGGCTCCTGACTTCAACATCAACTTAGAAAATAAAACGCCATTCCTCTCTTCAGGCGGGCTCCTGACTTCAACATCTTTTGAAAATAAATCGCCATTCTTCTCTTCTTGTACCATTTTATTCTTGCTGCATCGACTCTTGAGCCATCATTTCTCCTAAATCACCTTGTTTCGGAACTGCTTTCCTCCTGGGTCGTGTTGCTTTCCCTCCTGACTGCTGGGGATATCTTTAGAACTGTTTACTTGCCCGCTGGGGTAATGCTGCTGGGGAAAATCTTCTTTATTTCCTCCTTTTCTACTTCCTTCAGAACCTTTATTCTCTCTCGAGATCGCTGGGGATTGAAGTGTCATCAGCTGGGGATTAACCTGTCGGGGGATCCCCTTTCCTTCTTCCTCTTTCCAAACCTCATTCGGGCTCGCGCTTCGCTCCCTTGAAAAACTTGTAGGATATAATGCTGCCGGTGAAATCTCGAAATCAATGTTTCATTTTCCGAGGACTGCTGAGGGTGATACCGGCTTCTTGCCTTTCTGAACGCAAGCTTCCTCGTCTTGTCCTGTCTGTTGGGGGTATAATTTCATCTATCACGGCTTGTTGTTTTCTTTCTTTCAAATCTGCTGGGATAACCGGGTTCAAAGATCATTTCCTCGCGTTATCTAGCTTCTTTCCCTAACCAAGTATTTGGTTTCGAGAAAATTTTCGCAACAGGAGAAAATTTTCCGCCCCAGTTTGAGAATCTTCTTCGTGGCATGCTTTGCTGCTGACAACCCCTTTTTTCCCTGTTTCAAATCAAAGAAAAATTGGTTAGTTTTAAAATGTGGTGGCTGGTTGTGGTGCTCCTGCTGGGGATGGTTCTCCTCCTCTTTCCCTGCTCTGTGTTTCATTATCCGAACTTGCTGGGGATGTTATTATTTGATGATACTCATGCTGGGGATGGGTTTTTCCATTTATCCCTTCCCCGTTCTGTGTTTCTCAACTTGCTGGGGGTTATTTTGTTGAAGATGAGATTTCCTTTCTTCCTTTACCACTCTGTGTTGTCCGACCACCTCGGAACTTGCTGAAGATAACACTGCCGGTAGATTTTCATTTCCTCAAAATTGGTGTTTCACTCTTCTTGAAGGTTGTTGAGGATGACACTAATTCGAAGACCATTTCCCTTAAGACTTTCCTTCTTCCCCAAGTGGGTATTGACTTCCAGAAAATTTTCAAACTGAAAAGAAAATTTTCTGCCCCAGTTTAATAATCTTCTTCGCACCCTACTTCTCTGCCGTCAATGGCATTTCCTTGCTTTGCATAATAATTGGAAAGTTGGTGGCAAGTTTTGAAGTCATTTCTCACTTGTTCTGACTAGACAGACCTTGATGGGGAATTTTGATAAAAATAAGAAAGATAAAAAGAAACAAAATAGAAGACAAAGGAAAAAGAAAATGACTCTCTAGCAAGAAATATCTACAAAACTTATCAAACGCGAATACCAACTCCACTGGTCATGACATGCACATATGGTCTATCCTTCGTCTTTCACGATTTCTGTCTCGTGATTTCCATCTGATTATCCCCTTTATTCGACCTGTAGTGCCCGAAGGGTTTTCACTTTCAAGCCTCTCTCATTTTGATTTTCTCTCAGCTTTCGTCGTCTTATGGTGCCTGTGAAGGTTTTCACCGGTAAGATTCTCTCATTTGTATCACTTTTAGCTGGGGATTGGGGTGTCACTGCCAAGACTCTCTCGTATTTCCTTTCTGCTGAGAATCAACGTCTTTTCTGCTGAGAATCAGCGTATTATATTATGATAGGACTCTATCCCTCGCCTGACGCGGCATCTTTTGAAGACTGATCGGAAGGTCTTTCTTTGGACCGTAATGTGGGATTTGGATAGGGCTAGAAAGAGAGGGTATTGAAGGCTCAAAACAAAATCAATTTTGGGTTCAAAATTTACAACCTTCGGACCTAAATTTATTTACAATAAACACAATTTTTCTTTGCCCCAGTTTTATACTTGGGGATTTTTATTTCTTTATTTACACTATGACCGAGTTGTGAAGCGCCTACGTATCCTCTTTAAGGAATCAGGTCAAACGTAGTTCCCAATTCCTCTTTTTCAAATTTCTTTTTCCACACATTTTTCTTTTTCTTTTCTTTATCTCTTTTTGTTGTTTTCTTTTTCTTTACTTTTTTTTTTTTTATCCCTTTCTTCTTTTGCCTTTCAAACTTGTGTTTCTAGTCTTTGCAACTAATTCCGAAGGAGGGGTATGAAAGAATTTAAAATAAGGCTCAAAGGGTTGACGATGGATAAAGTGTGTAGATAGCAGAACAAAATGCCTTCGTCATTCCAATCTTCAAAACATGCCAAGTGTAAACAACACAATTAACATTCGTCATATCTTTAAAGCACAGTTGGACAACACTCTCATTTTCATTATTGTGAATGACCCCACGTCGATTTGGCCAGCTTGCCTTTAACTGTTTCCTTTTAGTTGCCCCGGTTTCACATGACTCGGGATCCAAATAATCTCAAATTGTTTTTATTTCCTTTAAATGACCCGACCATCTTCCAATTGCTTCATGATTAACTTTTAGAATTAAGCCATAATTATGTGTGCGCATGTCGTGTCACTAGATTCGGCGTTTGAGCACGAGACAAATCTAAAGGGTAAAAGAACTAAACAAATAAAATGACCGGAAGTAACAAAAGACCGAAAGCTTCATTAAACTAATGACGAAATGGTTCAATAATAAAACAAGCAAAACAAACTAGAGTACAGCCCTGAAACAAAATTGGGCAGGACCAAAGCAAACTGCTAGGACAAAAGGGTTTGACCACAAGAAAACCCT
The DNA here is from genome assembly GCA_032618575.1 of Nicotiana noctiflora. Classification (NCBI taxonomy): domain Eukaryota; kingdom Viridiplantae; phylum Streptophyta; class Magnoliopsida; order Solanales; family Solanaceae; genus Nicotiana; species Nicotiana noctiflora. The sequence goes on from JASVEL010013879.1 coordinate 137,378, forward strand.
GAAAATAACTCGGACAACAAAAATGACCACAAAAACGAACCACCAAAGCTCCATCTAGCTGACCGAAAGATGGAGTATCTTCCCAATTTCCAAGCACAACATTTTAGCCACTAAGCTCTGCATCAATATTGCCAAGGCTGCCAACTGCTTCAACATTTTTAGCTCCAGTCGGTACACCCCCAGGGGATTTGTGTGCCCCATGTCATCATCATCGACCACAATCAACCACCCTTTTTGAATCATTCTTTCTATTTCCTTTTTCAAGGTACGGCAACTCTCAATATCGTGCCCTCTGACATTGGAATGGTATGCACATCGTGCAGTAGGATCGAAGCTTCTCGCACGTGGATCGGGAGTGTATTCGGGGAGCGGCGTAATCAGGCCGACATGTTTTAACTTTTCAAACAGACTTGCATAGGACTCTCCGATAGGGGTGAGCGCCTTTTCTCGCTTCAGCAACCTTTCCTCCCTAAACGCCTTATTTGGCCTGAAACCTGACCCGGGGGTTTTCCGGTATGTTCGTGGGGGTTGGTAAGCCTTTTGTGGAGCTGGGTACCTGGAAGGTGAAGTACGATTTTGGTTGTCCCGGGGAGAGTAGTGGTGTTGGGGACGGGAGTAGCGTTGTGAAAACATAGTTGGGGGACGAGTAATTGAGTTACTCGAATGGCCGGAGAAGTTGTGATAGGCGGGTATATATGGAGAGTGCGGGAGATCATCTGGCATCGGGTTCATGGTACGGGTAAGGACAGAGTCCAGGAAGCTAGGTGGTGGCGGAGGTGGTGCTTTTCCATCCATCCACGCCCGATACATATCAGCCACGTGTTGTCTCAATATCTTCACCTCCTCTACTAACCCGTGGTTCCGTTCAACCAACTGTTGTCGGGTACCTGTACCAACCCACTCAGTCTTGAGATTATCTGCCATTGTCCTCTGACTTCGTCTTACGGGGAAGAGTTATTTCAGAACCACAACCAACCACCTTTCTGGAAATGGACACAACAAAACAAAGCCAGCATGTCAGCATTAAGGTATCCCGCTTATTGATCATCCTTCTTTTTTTTTTTTTTTTTTTTTTTTTTTGGTTATGGAAATGGTCGAATCCTATGTGGATTGCCTACGTATCACGACCCCGCATGAATCAGACCGAGCGTAGTTCTTGCAAATTAATGCAAGAAATAATGAAATGTTTATTTGATTTTTTTTTTTTGATTTCTTTTTTTTTCTTTGAAGGAAAATTATAGAAGCCGACTCCAACTACAAACTTGTGTAGGAGATTTCTACAAGAAAAAGAATATTTTTTTTTTTGGTGTCAATTATGACTATTTCTACAAAATTGGCCATATAATGGCTTATTTGACAAAATGACTATTTTTGCAAAATTTATTTAAGAAAGATAAACTTGAAATTTTTTTATCTTGTGGCTCATGGGGCATCGTCCGGCATCACCATAAACCAACACAAGAATATTTTCATAAATTGGCCATATAATGGCTTATTCAGACAAAGTGGCTCTTTTTTGCAAAATTTTATAAAGAAGATATAAATTCAAAATTTAATCCTGGGGCCTATGGGGCATCATTCAGCACCGACACAGGCCAACACAAGACTGAGGAAGTTAAAATGCAAAAATGTGGCTATTTCAGCAAAACTCCGGCCATGTAATGGCTTATTTGATAAAGTGATTATTTTTGTAAAGTTGAGTGATGACTCAAAACTTGATTTTTTGCGGATACATCCTTTCGCATTTCCGCGAGGGAATATTTCCAGGCTGTGTCCAAAATTATTTACAAATGACTCAAAGTGGCTATTTTTGCGAAAACGGCCTTCCGACGTCCTTCTAAGGGACATTCGGCTTATTTTAAGCAAGAATAGCATAACCCGACTTATTTATAACAAAAAATAAAATTTTGACATTTTTTGGTTATTTTTGCAAAAAGGGTGTGAATCCGGACTTGATTTTGCGGTTATGGCCTTGCAACATTTCCACAAGGAATATTTCAAGGTCGTGCCCGCAAATTATTAAAAATGATTCAAAGTGGCTATTTTTGCAAAAAACAACCTTCCGGTGTCCTTTCGGAACATTCGGCTATTTTCAAAAACAGCGTCACTTCGATTTATTGACAAAATTAAACATACATTTTTTTTGATTTTTAAAAGGGGTGGTTGAACCCGATGAGGGTTGCCTACGTATCTCACCTAGTGGTGAGAATCAAACCTGCGTAGTTCGGTTTTGACGAAACAAACGACATTATTGATCTATTCATTTTACTAAAGGAAGACAAGTAAGCTATTTCTATCTTAAGAACAAAACATATTTTTTTTTTTTTTTTTTAATCTCTAAAGCCGGTCAGCATGCAAGTCTATAATAGATAAATGCGCAGGACAAACAGGATGCAGCAGGATAGTCTGTTCATTTCAGGTCACCTGTCTTAGACGGACCCAACCCCTGTGTTGAGTCCCCTAAGCCAAATGTGACATGATGCAAATAAACGTTTCCTACTAGGGATCCGGCATGAAGCTTTGTTATTCTAGGTTTAAAAACATGGGTTTATTGTTCTAGACCTGGCTTACCCGAGCGGACAACTCGAGCCGAGGAGGAGGTAGCAACCTGGGAATACAGAAGCTTCACCGGTTTTGCAACTTATCCAAACCTCGTTCTAAGGTGGGAATTAGACACTATACGGAAAAGAAGTCACACGAAGTGCACCCTTCTTCATGATTTAGAAGACTCAGAGAGGAGATTGGTTTCGGCATAATTTATATGTACAGTTCAAAAAAAATATCAAAGCGATAAAAATATCATTTTGCACATTAATACAAACATATAATAAAATCAGATAATAAATAAGCCAAATACAACAATTATTCCAAGCTCGAATTCTTAAACCTTGAACCAGTGGTTCTGGGTTTTTTGATCCCCAGCAGAGTCGCCAGAGCTGTCACACCTCTTTTTACCGCACCCGCGAGGATGCAAAGAGTTTTTCCAATTAAAGGACAATCGAGATGGGATTTATTTTAATTATTTCAGAGTCGCCACTTGGGAGATTTATGGTGTCCCAAGTCACCGGTTAAATCCCGAATCGAGGAAAAGAATGACTCTATTTAACAGTCCGCGAACCCAGAAATCCGGATAAGGAATTCTATTAACCCGGGAGAAGGTATTAGGCATTCCCGAATTCCGTGGTTCTAGCACGGTCGCTCAACCGTCGTGTTTGGCCTATCTATCTGCTTTTTACAATTGTGTACTTAGTGCAAGTCAATATCCCTTTACCGCTTTTATTATTGGTTGTGATTTACGAAAGAGAAAGTTGCTTAAAAATATGCTTTCGAATCACGTCACATGAAATGCACCCGGATTCTCGACATAGTCTTATTCAACGTTTTGGGGTTTGGATTTGGGTCGCATGAAATGCACACCCGTATTTAAGAAGATAGAGCTAAAATATACGCCCGGATCGACTACTTATTTACACTGTTGAGAAGGGCGTGGCATTCGTTAAGAAACGACGCGTCTCAAAATCTAAGTATTTTATATGTACATCTGTGCGATTAATGTAACTATTGGGCGAGGAGCACCTTTGATTCGAATCTAAAGCTAACTACATCCCGCTGTATTTTACTTAAGAGTTGATTCCAAATTATTTAAAACTTGCTACGAACCACACCACATGAAATGCGCCTGTGGTTCCTGACACGCTTGGTTTACTCTTGCCCAAAATTGGGGTCGGGTCACATGAAATGCGCCCCCGATTCTTTTTAATCTAATTACGTCATTCCGTTGAGTAACAACTCCCTAGCTAATCTTGCTTTTAGCATAAAGTCTAACGTTAACAGATTTGGAGATTACACACACGAGCAGAGAAGATTGGATAGAGATACAACAGACTAATTCAGGTTTACGTGCTTATCTAACGACAGTGTATCTTTGGCCTAGCTACACTTTTCCATAACCAAGACTAACAATACAAGCTTAATTGGAGAATAACAGAATGTAATTGAACATAAGAGCTTTAGACGACTACATGTTTCAATAGACTTTATGCATAAGCTTCAAACTTCATTCTTTTCGAACCAAGGAACTACAATAACAGAGGCGTGTACCTGGAATGCGGAAGAACAAGGAAGAGTGAGCAATGGCAATGCAGCAACAGCAACAAGAACAGTAACAGGAGCAACAATCAAAGACCAATAACAACCACAATAAACCAACAGCAACAACAACCAGTGAACCAGCTACGACCCAACAACCAACAGTAATCGAACTTTATCAATCACTGAATTAGTGACTAAAACTTGAACCAAGCAGCAATAAACAACCAGGCAGCAACAAACAATAATACACCAGTAGCAAACTGGACCAGCCTCAACAATACTGAACCAGCAACAATATTGGACCAAGCAGTAACAACACACAGCAACAACAACAATGACTAACAGCAGCCACAATCACTGGAACTACCACAGCCCTCAACCACTGAACCAGCTACAACAATGGCACAGCACCACCAACACAAGAACAACAAGCAATCAAATGGCCAAAACACTCAGCTATTGAATCAAAGCACACGAAACAGTAGCCAAAAAATCACTGAAACAGTGACTTCTCTATCCTTTTTCTATCTATCTGTGACTTGGTATGTGTATATCAAAATGTCTCTGCTGCCTATTTTTCTCTTCAGCTATTACTCTCCAGTGTGCTCTCTCCTCTCTGCCCTACTGTTTTAGTTTGATGCCATCTTTATAGCAAGAAACCCCAACCCCTCCTAAAGGCCTACTATCAATTAACTATTGTCCTGCACACACCTCTCTCTGCCAGACCCTGCCTGTCAGTCCTAATGCCTCTGTTTCAGCCACTAAGTTGTGCTTAAGCATGGGCTTTAGTAAATTTATAACAGGAGACAGCTGGTGGTGCACGCTGCTGTACAGCAGGTTCCACCAGCAGTCTTGATGCCTTAACTCTTTCAATTACACCATTCAGACCTACATCAATCACACACTATATCCAAACACCCTCATTAACTCAGAATCCAGCATTGATACCAATCAGCTATAACCAATCATCACTCAATCACAAACAAGCACAATCCAACAGTGATTCTGTGTGTGTAATCAGTTTCTGCCATAAAAATGCTAATGCACAAGATCTACGAAGCTAATCGACCACATTGATTAGCCGATGACAACACACATAATTGACAACAAATGATCGACCTACAGTTGATTCCTAATGTTTCGGGCAGGGATCAAGGAACTAATCAAAAATATGAATTAATTGCTTGACGACCTTAATCACATTGAACCTATGATTCATTTTAACTACTAAAAATGGAGGGAATTGGCCGAATAAAAGGCCTCAAAGGAGGAGAACAAATCGACTGTTATGAGAAATTAAAAGCATGATAGATAAGAACTGAAACAATGAATAAAACAAACACACATATTCACAAAATCGAACTAAACCGACCAAAGAAGAAACGAATACCTCGTAAGAAATCTGCCGACCCAAGCTTCGAACTAAGATATGGAAATATTGAAGCCAAACGGGCTTTAATCAAGATGTTCTCGATTGAGAACACCTAGACTAAAGTCCCTTGGACTTCAATTACGGCTAACCCGGCTTGAATTGAGTTCTTCAAAAATTAGGGTTCTTGGGCTCGGATTTGGGGCTTTTGCGTTTCGGTTAGATTCGAAGCAAACGAAAGCCGGCGGGGGTACGAGGGAGGCCATGTGAGGGTTTGGGGTGAGTTTGGGGTGATTTGGCATTGGTTCGAGTTTGACTCGAATCTTCAAATGAAGATTCGAGGAGCTCCGGAGTGATTCGATGTTAACGGAGGCTGGGTTCGTAACGGGTGAGGTGAGGGGAAGGTTTTGGCATTGGTTTGGTGGCCATTGGCCTACCGGAACCGCCGTGAGGCGATTTCCGGCAGGCGGGGCACGGCGGCGTTACGCTGGGTGTTTGAGAGCTCCTGAGGGAGATGAAGGGAGAGGGGGGGGGGTCCGGCTTGGGGGGCGGGGTATGGAATGAGCCTTATATATGATTTGAGAAGTTAAATCCTGATCGTTGGATCAAACTTGATCAACGATCAGGATCTTCTCACTTAAACCAAACGGTGTCGTTTGGTCAAGTCATAGGCTGAATGTATTTTGGCATTAAAGGATTAATCTGGGCCGTTGGATAATAAAATCCAACGGTCCAGATCGAGCGTTACACAGGCTGAAGCTGGACGGATATTTGGGCTGGATTAGAGGAAATTCGTTTGGGCTGGCTTTTAGACTAAGTTTTGGCCCAGATCGGATCTTCATGATGTACTATATGTGTATGTGTATATATATATATATATATATGTATATATATACATATATATATATATATATACACACATATGTATATATACTAACCTATAACACCGCTATTTTTTACTACAATTAACGTACACAATTACACGTCACCTAAAAATGTAAATCACATGACTTCGATATCAAACACTAAAAATGCAAAACTTAGCATATATTTTTTGTATTTTTAATTTAAATAAATAAACGTGCACACAAAAGATAAAATAACACAAAATCAACAAAAAATCATACCCAACACGAAACTATTTTTATTTTTGAATTTTCTGGGAGTGCTTCTCAAGTAAGGCAAAAATCACGTGCTCACAGGGATCCGGTAGCTCATCTCAGAGGATACTGTAGCAAGATGAGAGGTGCGGGAGGTAGAGATGAATTATTGATGGCGTACTTCAGCCAAAGTCTGAGTGGATCAGCTTTGGAATGGTATACCCGACAAGACCATACAAGGTGGTTCGTCTGGGATGACTTAGCACAAGCTTTCGCTAGTCACTTTCAGTACAATTTGGAGATCATACCCGACAGGTTATCCCTTACCAAGATGGAGAAGAAGCCAGGGGAAAGCTTTAGAGAATACGGTTTTAGATGGAGGGAACAAGCCGCTAGAGTGGATCCACCCATGAAAGAAGGGGAGATGGTGGATTGTTTTCTACAGGCTCTGGAGCCTACATACTACGGTCATCTAGTGTCGGCAATTGGAAAGAGTTTTAATGAAGTTGTGAAAATGGGAAGTTTTGTAGAGGAAGGTTTGAAGACAAACAAAATTATGAGTTTTTCGGCTATCAAGGCCACCAATCAAGCTATACAAAGTGGAAACGGGGGAGTGATGGGAAAGAAGAAGAAGGAAGAAGTAGCAACCGTAGAAAGTAGGCCATGGAGTCGCAACCCACATTATAACCCACCAAGACCCTACCGCCAACACCCACCAAGCCCAGCAACTCCATATAATCCACCACCACCATCTTATCCGCCAAACCCATACAACACACCAAGCCCATATAACCCACCACCACCACCGTACCCACCAACTGTCCCACATTACCACCACCCACAAGCCCAAGCCTACCCACCACCACCACCACACGTGTGGAGAACTCAGGCTCCACATAATGTGTACCACACCCAGAACACATACCCAACCTCTAAACCTTACCGAAACCAAAATAGACCCAGGCCGGACTCTGATTGGAGAAACAAGGCAAGAAAAACATTCACCCCTCTCGGGGAATCATATACCAGCCTTTATCATAGGTTGAAAGAGTTGGGGATGTTAAGCCCGGTTGCACCTAAAGTTCCAAACCCACCCCCGAAAAATCTTGATCCTTCTGTTAGATGTGAATACTATTCGAGGATGTTGGGTCACGATACTGAAAAATGTTGGCAGTTAAAGAATGCCATTCAGGACCTCATTGATGAGAGGAGAATTGAAGTACAGGCTCCCGAAGCCCCAAACATTACCCAGAATCCGCTGCCAAATCACCACGAAACACACATGATAGAACTGGTGCAAGGTGATAGCAGCCAGAAGCCGTCTCAAGTTGTGATGATGATAAAGTCGAGTGGCAAGTTAGAAAAGGAAGCTGTGAAAGAGAAAGCGATTGTTGAGAAACCAAAGCCAGTAGTGGTGGGAGGTTTAAAAGTGGTAGTGCCAGGCGCAAAGACGATTGTAACTGTGAAAGGCGCAAGTACTGAACCAGTAATTATAAAGCCAGTAGTGCAAATGCCAGTGGTAAGTACAAAGACTGTACCTTGGAACTATAACAAGGTAGTAGTAGTTTATAAAGGAAAAGAGATTTCTGGTGAAATTAATTAAACGCATGGACTCACCCGGTCTGGAAGGTGCTTTGCTCCAGAGGAACTGAGAAAGATGAAAGCGGTAAAAGAAAGTCAATTGAAGAAGCCAGTGTCGGAAGAGGAAGCAGAAGAATTCATTAAGAAAATGAAGTCACAAGAGTACTCAATGGTGGAGCAGTTGAGAAAGACCCCTGCCCAGATTTCTTTGCTATCTTTGCTGATACATTCAGAAGAACACCGGAAGGCTCTTATGAAGATTCTAAATGAGGCTCATGTTCCGGAAAAGATTTCGGTGTGTCACTTGGAAAAAATTACCAACAATATTTTCGAGTCTAATAGGATCACATTCTCTGATAGGGAGCTGCCGGTGGAGGGAACTGAACACAATAAGGCATTGTACCTTACAGTAAAAAGTGAAGAGTCGGTAGTGACCAGGGTATTGATTGACAACGGATCGAGCGCTAACATTTGCCCGCTGTCAACTTTAGGGAAGCTGAACATCAGCCCGGACAGAATCCGGAGAAACAGTATCAACGTGAGAGGGTTTGACGGCGGAGGTAAAAACACATTGGGAGATATTATTTTGGAAGTGACCATCGGTCCTGTTGATTTTACTATGGAGTTCCAGGTGCTCGCATTGCCGTGTCGTATAACTTGTTGTTAGGACGACCCTGGATTCATGCGGCCAAGGCAGTACCATCTTCTCTACACCAGATGGTCAAGTTTGAGTGGGAATAGCAAGAGATTGTAGTACATGGGGAGGAAAATGCTTGTAATGTGGTAGCGCCATTTGATGATACTGATGGGGATAGAGGTCCTTGGGTCTACCAAGTGACGGATGCTATTGTGGTGAACAGAATTGCGGAAGGGGATAAGTTGCCAACCCCTATGATGGCACCAACAGCTGTGATGGTGGCCAAAGAAATGCTGAGAAACGGATTTGCACGAGGGAGGGGATTAGGCAAAACATTGCAGGGAGTCATTCAACCAGTTCAAGCTTCCGGAAAACAAAGGTACATTCGGCTTAGGGTTCAAACCCACCTTTGCCGACATCCAAAGAGCCTCAAAAGCCAAAAAGAACTGGACCTTGCCCAAACCCATACCCAAATTATCCGACACCTTCATCAGGCCTGGTACAAAATATCAGCCATCTGCTGCAACAAAGTGCATTGAGACCCAACTTGATGAAGAAATGCTGGGTTTTGAGAAGATGTTTTGGGAGATAAATACGATTGAAGTAGGGGAAGGCACAAGCAAAATGGACGTGCAGTTTGTGGGACCTGGGATCATGTTGAACAATTGGGAAGCTACTCCTTTCCCTATCAGGAAGGAGTCTTGGTAGTTAGCTCAAAATTTCATCATTGATTTCCCAAAAGTTGTTATTTTTATAGTTTTCCCATTCCCCTCATGAAAAGAAAATCACCATGTATCCCGAACATTGTTCGCTCTTTTATCAATGAAATGCAGTTTTCCTTTTCTTCACTTTTGCCTTATTTTTCTTTATTTTTCCTTTTGTACAGTTTTGCATGTGTTGATTCCGATGCCATGTCATGCGTGAAGGATTCTAGACCCAGTTCTGACAATCACGTTACTATACAAGAAATCGAGGAAGATAGTAAAATAGAATGTGAGGATGAGGAAGCCCTGGAGGAAATAAGTAAGGACATGAAACAATACGAGGAAAAACCCAAACCAAATCTGAGTGATACGGAATCTGTAAATTTGGGGAGCGAAGATGATGTCCGAGAGACAAAGATTAGTGTACATTTGGAGGCGCCCCTCAGGGATGAATTGATAAGGTTGTTACATGAGTTTAAGGACATCTTTGTCTGGTCCTATGATGACATGCCCGGGCTTAGCACAGATTTGGTGGTACACAAGTTGCCTATCTATTCTGAATGCCGGCCGGTAAAGCAAAAGCTGAGGAAATTCAAAACGGACATTAGTGTGAAGATAAAAGAAGAGGTGAATAAGCAGTTTGAGGCGAAGGTCATAAATGTCACCAAATACCCCACCTGGTTGGCAAATGTTGTGCCGGTCCCGAAGAAAGATGGCAAAACCAGAGTGTGTGTAGACTATAGAGACCTCAACAAGGCCAGTCCGAAGGATGACTTCCCATTGCCAAACATCCACATATTAATCGACAATTGCGCCAAGCATGAAATTGGTTCGTTTGTGGATTGTTATGCCGGTTATCACCAGATCCTTATGGACGAAGAAGATGCTGAGAAAACTGCCTTCATTACACCTTGGGGAACATACTGTTATAGAGTAATGCCGTTTGGATTGAAGAATGCCGGGGCAACTTACATGAGGGCAATGACCACAATGTTTCACGATATGATGCATCGAGAAATTGAAGTATATGTGGACGATGTCATCATAAAGTCCAGAAAACAATTTGATCATGTGAGAGATTTGAGGAAGTTTTTCCAAAGACTCCGGAGGTACAATTTAAAGCTCAATCCGGCAAAGTGCGCCTTTTGAGTACCTTCAGGGAAATTACTAGGGTTTATAGTGAGTCGGCGAGGTATTGAACTGGATCCGTCAAAGATCAAGGCTATTCAAAGTCTACCTCCGCCGAAAAACAAGAAGGAGTTCATGAGCTTACTAGGAAGGTTGAATTACATTAGTCGGTTCATTGCTCAATTGACATCAACGTGTGAGCCGATATTCAAGTTGTTGAAGAAAGATGCAGCAGTGAAATGGACCGACGAGTGTCAGGAAGCCTTTGACAAGATCAAAGAATATTTGGCTAACCCGCCGGTGTTAGTTCCTCCAGAACCAGGGCGACCTCTGATTTTGTATCTAACGGTGCTAGATAACTCCTTCGGTTGTGTATTAGGTCAACATGACGAGACAGGCAAGAAAGAACAAGCAATATACTACCTCAGCAAAAAATTTACATCCTACGAGGTGAAGTATACCCAACTGGAAAGAACTTGTTGTGCGTTGATTTGGGTAGCTCAGAAGCTAAAGCATTATTTGTCAGGCTGGATCCTCTCAAGTATATATTTCAGAAGCCTATGCCTACGGGAAGACTGGCCAAATGGCAGATTCTGCTCACAGAATTCGACATTGTCTATGTAACTCGTACGGCAATGAAGGCACAAGCTATTGCGGACCACTTAGCTGAGAATCCGGTGGATGATGAGTATGAACCATTAAAGACGTACTTTTCGGATGAAGAGGCAATGATTGTCGAGGAGATGGAGCAAGATGAGAGACCAGGATGGAAAATGTACTTTGACGGAGCCGTCAACAGCAAGGGCGTTGGTATCGGAGCGGTACTCATTTCAAGTACGGGTCAACACTATCCCGTCACAGCTCAGCTTCGATTTTTCTGCACTAACAACATGGCCGAATATGAGGCGTGCATCTTGGGATTAAGGATGGTAATTGACATGGGTATTCAAGAGATTTTGGTCATGGGTGACTCGGATCTCTTGGTACACCAAATTCAAGGGGAATGGGAGACACGAGATTTGAATTTGATACCTTATCGGTATTGTTTGCACGAGTTGTCTCAAAGATTCCAGTCTATAAAATTCAAGCACATCCCGAGAATGCACAATGAGATCGCAGACGCTTTGGCCACACTGTCCTCTATGTTGCATCATCCTGACAAGACATATATAGATCCGCTCCAGATCCAAGTCCGTGATCAAAATGCTTATTACTTCGCTGTGGAAGAAGAGTCGGATGGAGAGCCGTGGTATCATGATATCAGGGAATACCTGAAAGCTGGCAAATACCCGGAGCAAGCCACTGGAGACCAGAAGAGAGCCATCAGGCGTCTAGCCAATGGATTTTTCCTCAGTGGAGGAGTGGTATACAAAAGAACACCAGATCTGGGTTTATTGCGGTGTGTGGATGCACAACAAGCAAATGAAATCATGATTGAAGTACATGCCGGAGTATGTGGACCCCACATGAGCGGATATGTTTTAGCAAAGAAGATTTTGAGAGTTGGGTACTACTGGCTCACTATGGAGCGTGATTGTATCAGGTATGTGAAGAAATGCCATCAATGCCAGGTACATGGGGATCTGATCCATTCTCCACCTTATGAGTTGCACACAATGTCAGCACCTTGGCCCTTTGTTGCTTGGGGCATGGATGTTATCGGCCCAATAGATCCAGCCGCTTCTAATGGGCACAGGTTCATCCTGGTTGCAATTGATTATTTCACCAAGTGGGTTGAAGCTAAGACATTCAAGGCGGTGACGAAGAAAGCGGTAGTGGATTTTGTGCATGAGAATATCATATGCCGGTTTGGAATTCCCAAGGTGATTATCACGGACAATGGAGCCAATTTAAACAGTCATCTTATGGCGGAAGTTTGTGAAAGATTTAAGATTACACACCGCAATTTCACACCTTACAGGCCGAAGGCGAATGGTGCAGTAGAAGCGGCAAACAAGAATGTCAAGAAGATTCTTCGAAAAATGGTGGAGGGATCCAGGCAATGGCATGAAAAGCTACCCTTTGCTCTCATGGGTTACCGCACGACGGTGCGTACTTCTATCGGAACCACACCTTATACACTGGTGTATGGAACAGAGGTTGTTATACCCGCAGAAATAGAAATACCGTCATTACGGATCATAGCTAAAGCTGAGATAGATGACGATGAATGGGTAAAAGCCCGTTTAGAACAATTGAATTTGATTGATGAGAAGAGGTTGGCCGCAGTCTGCCATGGGCAGTTGTATCAACGAAGAATGGCCAGAGCATATAATAAGAAGGTACGACTTCGAAAGTTTGAAGTCGGACAGCTTGTTTTGAGGCGTATCTTACCACATTGGGCAGAGGCAAAAGGCAAGTTTGCGCCAAATTGGCAGGGACCGTTCGTGGTATCACGGGTGTTGTCCAATGGAGCATTATATTTAACAGATGTTGAAGGAAAGTGCGTAGAGACTGCTATCAATTCAGATGCGGTCAAAAGATACTATGTATGATTCCTTTTCAATTATATGTTTTATATTTTGTTGTGATTTTGGAATTGAAATGACGAAGGCGTTTTATTCTCTATCCAAACACTTTATCCATTGATAACCCCTTTGAGCCTTAATGAATGAATTCTTTCATATCCCTCTCTCGAAATCGCTCTAGCGCAATAAGATCGAAATCGCCAGAATGAAAAACGAAATGATGGAAAAATGAAATGAAATGAAAAAAAATGATGAAAAAAAAAAGAAGAAAATGACAAAAATCGGGAAAAAGTCAAAAGAAATCCATCGAACTAATGAAGTTGGATGAACTACGTCTGACTTGATCCCGAAAGGGTACGTAGGCAGCCTCTCTGAGGTTCAGTCACAACAAAGGAAAAATCCAAAAATTCCCCACATATTGAAACTGGGGCAGAAGTTATGTTTAATAATTCCGAGAGTTGTAAATATTTTAACCCTCGTGAAATTTTGAGCCTTTATATCTTTCTTTCTTAACCCACCCAAAAGCCACGTTACAGTCCAAAGAAAGACCTTCTGATCAATTTTGAAATGATAACAAATACAACGAAGGAGGAGCGAAGCATCGGATGATACCCGTGGTACAGAAAACAAAATACAAAAAAGGAAAAATGAAAAATGAAAAAATGAGAGAGTCTCATCGGTGAAAACCTTAACCGGCACTGTGAGACGATTGTGAGTTTGAGAGAAATAAAAATGAGAGAGTCTCATCAGTGAAAACCTTAATCGGCACTGTGAGATGATTGTGAGGTTGAGAGAATAAATGAGAGGGTTCTATTGGTGAAAACCTTTCGAGGCACCTTAGGGCTATCGTGAGGACTATCAGAGAAAGAGAAAAAGTAACAAAAGCAGTATCGGTTTGGGTTGGAAACAAGTCGGAGACAGAATAATAATTGGAACGAACTGGGTCAGAGTTTAAATACATGGCATGGTCAGCGGAATCAGCCAGCAAATACCCAGATAAGTTCTGTCATCTCTCCAAAACACCCTTACCTTTCTTTCATTTTTTCTGCATTTCATTGTTTACCCTTTTGAGAGCTAACTACCAGCTCCTGATAACGAAAGCTGAAACAACACTGAGTCAGAAAGGAAAGAAGATTTGGGAAGGAAATAAAGAAACTTGGCAGACATGGCCAAAGAAAAAGAAAACAAAACAAATGGAGAAATGAGAAAATACAAAAAGAGTCTGCAAGGGACAAGAAGTTGAAAGTCATGCAGCATGAGCAAGCAAAAACAAAGGCAGCAATAAGAAGTGGGGACGGCGGATGCCAGTTGCCAGCAGTTTGTATCTAATAAATTTTGTTTCATGCAGGAACAAATTATCACTAATCACTTTAAAGTAAATGTGACCAATGTGGAAAATGGAAAATACAAAAAGAGAAAGTTCGCCGAATAAGTGGAGAAATTCACAGGCAAGAGATAATTGGTAAAAGAAAATACCAAAAAGAGGAAGGTAACATCTTTTAAAATCCACTCCCCAGTCCTCGGGCTACGGGAATACTTTTCTGCATCACACTGCACGTTTCAATTCTGTTAGGCGCCCACCTTCTAATACGGGAATATTTTCTGCATCGCATTGCACGTTTAATTTCTGTTAGGCGCCCACCTTCTAATACAGGAATATTTTCTGCATTGCACGTTTGATTTCTGTTAGGCGCCCACCTTCTAATACGGGAATATCTTCCGCATTCGCATTGCACGTTTAAATTCTGTTAGGTGCCCACCTTCAAATACGGGAATAATTTTCTGCATTCGCATTGCACGTTTAAATTCTGTTAGGTGCCCACCTTCTAATACGGGAATATTTTCTGCATTTGCATTGCACGTTTAATTTCTGTTAGGCGCCCACCTTCTAATACGGGAATATTTTCTGCATTTGCATTGCACGTTTAATTTCTGTTAGGCGCCCACCTTTTAATACGGGAATATTTTCTGCATTGCACGTTTGATTTCTGTTAGGCGCCCACCTTCTAATACGGGAATATCTTCCGCATTCGCATTGCACGTTTAAATTCTGTTAGGTGCCCACCTTCTAATACGGGAATATTTTCTGCATTCGCATTGCACGTTTAATTTCTGTTAGGCACCCACCTTCTAATACGGGAATATTTTCTGCATTTGCATTGCACGTTTAATTTTTGTTAGGCGCCCACCTTCTAATACGGGAATATTTTCTGCATTGCACGTTTGATTTTTGTTAGGCGCCCACCTTCTAATACGGGAATATCTTCCGCATTCGCATTGCACGTTTAAATTCTGTTAGGTGCCCACCTTCTAATACGGGAATATTTTCTGCATTTGCATTGCACGTTTAATTTCTGTTAGGCGCCCACCTTCTAATACGGGAATATTTTCTGCATTTGCATTGCACATTTAATTTCTGTTAGGCGCCCACCTTCTAATACGGGAATATTTTCTGCATTGCACGTTTGATTTCTGTTAGGCGCCCACCTTCTAATACGGGAATATCTTCCGCATTCACATTGCACGTTTAATTTCTGTTAGGCGCCCACCTTCTAATACGGGAATATTTTTTGCATTGCACGTTTAATTTCTGTTAGGCGCCCACCTTCTAATACGGGAATATTTTCTGCATTTGCATTGCACGTTTAATTTCTGTTAGGCGCCCACCTTCTAATACGGGAATATTTCCTGCATTGCACGTTTGATTTCTGTTAGGCGCCCACCTTCTAATACGGGAATATTTTCCGCATTCGCATTGCACGTTTAATTTCTGTTAGGTGCCCACCTTCAAATACGGGAATATTTTCTGCATTCGCATTGCACGTTTAAATTCTGTTAGGTGCCCACCTTCTAATACGGGAATATTTTTCTGCATTTTGCATTGCACGTTTAATTTTTGTTAGGTGCCCACCTTCAAATACGGGAATACTTTTCCGCACATCATGGTTTATATAGTTAAAAGCTCACACTGGGGCAGAAAAAGAAAAAAAAAAGAGGTAGTTTGTTGTTTTGTTTTGAGCAGGTCCAACTCGAGATCAAGAAAAACAAGAAAATCAACAAAAAAAAAAAGAGTCAACAAGAAAAGAAAATCAACAAAAAGAGAGTCAGCATCAAAGTAAATCAACAAAAAGAAAGAGATTCTGCATCATCGGAGAGGGAAGAAGAGCAAAAGCTAGATTAGGAACAATTGTAATTGTAGGATCATAGCTTAGAATAGCTTCTTCGTTTTACATTTCCCCCCCCCCCCCGGTGTAATAAGGAGTAGGTCAGTAAGTCATAACAGTGTCAATGCAACAGTAAAGTCTGGTAGTTTTAAACTACAAGACCTTCCCGAACTACACCGACCTGATTCTCGTTTAGCCCAGGATATGTAGGCAACCTCTAAAGCAGGGTGCGGTCAAAAGGTTTTAAAAAATGCTTTCACGGAATGTGCCAATGTGCAAAAATATCTCATTACTGCTCACTTGTCTTTGCACTGAAACTCTTCGTGTTCCCGAGCAAAGAGGGGCAGCTGTGAGCACATGATTTTTGCACTAAGTAATTAATTCCAAAATTAAAATAAATATGTTTTTGAGTGCAATTACTTGATTTGTTTGGAATTGGCTATACTTTTGTGTTTTAACAAGTAGAAATTAGAAGAAAAAAATCAAAATAGGCTAGGTAATTAATTTGCTAGGTTAATTAGTTAGATTTTTAAGAAATTAACAAGAAATAGTGTTAAGTAGTAGAAATTAACAAAAAATAGCAAACAAAATTGTAAAAAATACTAGAAAATTAAAGTAAATAGGAAATTAGGTTTTATAATTTTTCATAAAAGAAAAGAAAAAAAAGTATAAAAGCAAATACATAAAAAATAATAAAAAGCAGAAAAATACAAAATATAGGTGGTATAATATGGTTGGGCTGATTTGAATTGAAATGAACTGGCCCAATACTTTGGCCCAAAGAAGACCCGGTCCGGAGATTAAGAGAGAGTGATCTTAGCCGTCCATCTTGATGAATCCAACGGTTCGGACAAATAGGCGGAATTAATTAGTTAATTAAATAAAATAAAGGTGATCTTGACCGTCCATTTAGTTGATCTAAAGGTCGAGACCTTTGGTCTCTTTAGTAACCCCAAACGATAGCGTTTTAGTAACGCTGATTCCTGGCCGTTGATCTCCATCAATTGGACGGCCAGGATCACCTTAGCTTCGTTGCCTATAAAAGGCTTTGGTCTGAACGGCCGTCTCATTTTAGCCAAATCCAAACCCTAGAGACGGCCGCCCTTCCTCCCCTCTCTTCATCTTCATCATCATCGTCTTCATCCGGAGAACCTTAAACGGCCATGGCGGCCACCATTCCTTACGGTGGTCGCCGGCCACTCTTTACCTCTCCCCTCTTCTTCTCTCTTCTTCTTCACTCATCACACACCCAGAACCCAGAAACCAACCCTTTCTTCAGAACTCCGGTCACCGGAACGTCACCGGTGACCATCCAAAGAATGAACCACCGTCTCAAACCAACGCCAATCGATTCGGCTTGGTCTGATCTACACCTCTATACCATTCATTCCCTTCGAATCTTCCCGTAACTCCTCGAATATTCCAAAGAAGGTCGTCGGAACCCTAACTCCGGCGACCCCCAAAATCGAACCACCCAAAGACCGTGTCTTTTACACTCCTGAACGCCCCCCTGTAACTCAGAATTCAAAAAGGCTCCGTCTTTAAGCCTAAGAAGAAAACCAGAAGAGAAAAAAACAAAGAAAAAAAAAGAGAATAAAGAAAGAGAAGAGAGAAGAAAATCAGGAAAAAAGAGAGTGAAAAGAGCGTAAAAAAGAGAAATAGGAAGCTCGGGGGACAGGCCCCGCTAAGCTAAGTACCCCATCCCCTCTCTGTTTCTTTGGCTTACTTTTTCTGTCTTTGTTTGTGTGTTTATCATGTTTTTGTTAATTAGTCGCATGAATTAGGTTTTTTTTTAGTTTTTGATAAGTTTCTGCTTTATCTATATGTCCTTTTCTATATCTCATGATTAGCCATAGGGTTTGTTCTTTGTTGTCTTCTGTTGTTTTGTTCTTTATTTTGTTCTTGTGTTTCACATGCTATGTTTAAAACTTCTTCTGTTATTCTGTTTATCTTCTTTCATTTCACAACATGAATCTGTTCATCTTCTATGTGTTATTCGATTCAAAGAGCCTGTTAGGTTAGGATTTTCTATTTCTCTGCTTAGCGTTTGTTCTTTTCTTTTTATGTTAATCTCTCCTTGATTCATATTTCGTGTCTGGCATATTCTTGTCTATTTCTTTGTTTCCTTTAAAATTCCACGACTACATCTGTTTAACAATAAGGTTCTTAAACGGTTCTTTGGAGCATGTTAATGATAGAATTTTGCTTGTTACTTGTCTTGTTAATCTTCATGGTATTTCTTTTGTTTTGTTTGTTGCAAACCACGTTCTATTTCTGCTAAGTCAAAAGAGTTACCTTGAATTCCTTTTCTTTCTTCATCTTGTAAATATTACAGTCTTTGGATCTGTTTAGCTTTTACAGTCCAGCTTTCTCCTATTGTCATGCATGCTTAGATTTAATAGTAGCTTAATTTCATTTTCTTCTCATCAAGTTGCTTTTAAAGTATCCTGGTTGATCTGTCCTGATTCTCTTTCACTGTTTCACCATGTTATTCTTTTCTTCATCTTCATCTTGATCTATCATATGCATACATAAAGTTAGGATTAGCTGATAGCCCTATGCTTTCCATGTCTTATTTGCTTAGTATGATTCTAGGTTTAGTACTTGAAAATGGATCCTGACTACTTTGTTTTACTTATTCTGTGGTCCTTATGTCTGATTAAGCCATGTTTCATCTCTTACTGATTGTTTGTGAGAGTCTAGCTTCTGTGTATGTCTATGCCATGAACATTAAAGGTTTTGAGGTTTTTCAATGTATCATCTGACATAAACTGCTTGTAATTAAGTCTAATTGATATTGATTGACATTTTGTCACATGAAACTAAGTAATGTGAATTGATCGATTAAGATTCAACCCTATCAAATTGTCCCTTCTGAGTTTTGATTGATTGATGCACATTGTTTGATCTTATGTGACTATGTGTGCAATACTTGTTAAGATGACTGGGTTTTCAGTAGTTCTTGTTGGTATGGTTATTTGATTAACATTCTTCAATCTTAGTGGAAGTGGTTATAGTTGTTAGTGCTAGGATTTCATAAATGGCTAGTTTTTAAATAGGATAGAACTTAAAATGAACAAAAACAGGTTATAAGTTAAATAATTGGCCTAAGAATGGTTAACCTTGCAAAGGGTTGACCTATTCTATAAGGCCCTAACACACAGTCCACTTTAAAAGTGGCTAGTTGTGCAAAATGGCTATGTCTGCAAATACAGACTGGCCCAGGCTCTCTTTAGAGCCCTGAACATAAAAGTGGCCAAACCTGCAAAGGTTTTGGGCCCAAATGTTCAGTAATTAGGTTTAATTACCCAAAGCTAAGTCTCAACTTGAGACTGGCTAGATTTTAAAGAGTTACTTTTAATAACAAAGCAGGCTATGCCTGCAATTAGCTTAAAATTGTAATAACTTAGTTTTAATTAACTGGAATTAATTAAAAGTGGCTAAAATTGAAATAGTTTCTTAAAAATAAAACTGGCCAGCCCTTAAATACCAATGCAAGGGCTAGCTATTAGTTAAATAAGTTCAAAAGAAGCTGAAATCTAACCTAGGTAAGCTGGTAAATCAGCAGTGCCCTTAGGGGCACAATTGGGAATTTAAAAGGTAAAATAGTAAATAGTTAGAACCTAAGAGGGTAAGGGAGTCCTTTGTACCCCTGATTTCTGTAATTTTGCAGAGATTAAAGGGTATAATGGTCTCCCTAAAAAGGGAAATCTGTAAAAATCTCAAACCCTTAGGGATACATTGGTAAAAACCTGCTAAAAGGAATCTTTAGAACCTTCCAGCACATGCTGGAAGGGTTTTGATAACTAATTTAGGGACTAAAGTGTAGATTTTATAGTTTTAGGAGGGGGAGAAGTGGGATTAATCCCATACTTCCTCCCCAAGTCATCAGCCTTAAAATACAACTATAAATATACCTAAACAAGGGCTGAAAAAGGGGGGTTCGAATTTTTGGGCAATCTGAAATTCATTCTAGGCTAATTGAATACAAGCATTAGAGTTGAAAATAGCAAGATAACAGTGGGGTTTTCTGGAATTTCTTGAGTGAAAAATCTGCCAATTGCTTCTGATTTTGGGTTCTCTGCTCGATCACTCTTCTGGTTTCCTGCTTGGTTTTCTTCTGTATTGCTGTTGCTGGATTTGCTTGTTGTCGATTGTTGTGTTATTTTTGCCCATTTGGAATTCAACTCCACACTGTTGCATTTACCTGCTGAGTCTATTGTTGTGCCTGCTTACTGCTTAATCCCCTAGAACTCACGGGTTTCTGTTGTTGATCCAGGTACATCTTTCTTTCAATGAAGCTGTATTGATGAACTGCTGAGTTATTGAAATCAAAAAATGAAGTTTCAACTTTAGAATCATATGACATTATGCATTTTTCTCTTTATTAGCTTTAGAACTAGAGTGGGTTTATAGCTTGAATTGTAGCATGTATTATGAGAGAATCCAAAACAAAAACGCTGTAATAGTTAGCGTAGTAGTAGTAGTAGTATAGTAGTAGCATAGTCATAGTCATAAATCACTTAGTTAATTAGGCAAAACCTCTAAAACGAAGTCTATTAGCAATCACATGAGTCGACAACAGCCAATACCCACGTAATTAGTCTATTTCGTCGATATCCAGTTTCGAATAAGTTAAAAGGAAATAATCGGATGAAGTAACACTTAAGGTGAAACTGGTTTTTAAGATTATCAAACAAGTCCGATTCACATTGTCATCAGTAGTTAGTCATATTTGTAAATTAGTGTATTGATACAAACAAGTTCAAAAAGGGGAATCACAATTAGAGGATCTGATAACTAGCTCGCAATTGGGTTTATGATACTAATCAGGTTTAAATCATAGTAAAGTCGACAATATAATTATGTATGATTAGCTAATCACTTAGTCTTAGATCACCTGTAGATAATTAGCTTAACTGTTCTGTAGGTTTCCAATATAATCAAACAGACTTCTTAGAATTGGTATTAAACTTTTAACGAGTAATTAATTGTATTAATATTATTTCTTAGCTGTAAATTGATAGTAGTTATAGTTTCATCAAGCCTGTACAGAAGACCATTGATTTAGAATCATTATTTTATGTACCTCTGATATAAATAAAAATACTTATGGATTTCTTATTGTTCAAAAATGTGCATCTTCGTTTGTTTATTTTCAATGTAGTTCCATTTCGGTTTGGGCTTGATTCCAGGCGTGAGCCTGAACTGTGGTATGTAGCCAATTGGCTAACGACCCAAAGTTCAATAACTACCTGGACCTTTAAGGCCTGGGCCGATGTAATGTTCGCATAAAGCTTCAATCAGAACCAGGCCCCATTTAAATAACAGAAATCATATGGGCCTGGAAAGCTTAGTGAATACGATTAAGGAAAGAACAAATGTAGAAAACGTAGTTAAATACTAGTATTGAATCCTTTAATTAAAATTGGGACGAGCCTCGCCCGAATAACAAATACCGGGGCCCCCATTTAGTAATGGTCTAACATAACTAGACTCGGGAAGACTATATAGCTAATTCCATAGTCTTACCCAAAACAATTAAAAGCCGATAGACATCATTTAGGGCACGATTTAATATACTTTCCATTGAACGAGTGTGCACTTGGTGCGACTCAAATCCAAATCTCGGCAAAGCCGAAATATACCGAAAGTCATAGGCGTACTGGTTGCGGTATGACTCGAGGTGTGTTTCCGCAATGTCACAAATTCTTAAAAAGTAATATTTATGTAAAAAAGCACATTATGTTGTTAAAATCCATAATTAAGTCAAACAAAAGCCAAGAATGACAGTGGAGCGACCGTGCTAAAACCACGGAATCCGGGAGTGCCTAACACCTTCTCCCGGGTTAACAGAGTTCCTTATCCGGATCTCTGCTTCGCAGACATTTATAAGAGTCAAAACTCCTCGGATTCGGGATTAACCGGTGACTTGGGACACCATTGTCATTCCCAAGTGGCGACTCGATTAATCTCTAATAAAATCCCGAACCGATTGTCCTTTAATTGGAAAAACTCCTTCCCTTACGTTATTATATCCGTTTCGGGTATTTAAACGTCGGGGTATACCCTACGAGTGTATTTATATGCTTTCGAGTGTGGGGTAGTAAAAAGGGAGGTGTGACACAACTTTATCTCACTTCTTCTTGTTTCGATTTTACTGAAATATCATGCTATTTTTTCTATTCCTCGTCGAAGTTGGTGTAGCTTACAAGTGCCATGTAAAGATAACAAGCGTGCCAAATGAGAATAGTCAAATTCATGTACACTAAACTTTTTAAAAAAAAATATATTAAGAAGAAAAATGTCACGACCCAAAATCTATTCGTGATGGCGCCCAACACAACTACTAGGCAGGCTCGACCAATTATACTCTCAACCTGAGCATGGAGCTCTAAACCATTTAATTGAAAATCATTAACAACGGAGAAACAAAAATATAGCTGATAGATAGAAAAACAACCCAAATATCAACCATATAGAGCAACCTCCCAAAGACCTGGGGATCATGAGTCTAGAGCCTCTACAAGAATAGCGTAATAATACTGTAATACTATATAGTCCGAAGTACGCGAAAAAAGTCAAATAACAGGAAATAAGGGAGGAGTCGGGTCCTGCAGACGTCACGCAGCTACCTCGACAACTCCAACTGACAACTCTGAAGAACAACGGCAAGCTCAGCTAGCTCCAGAAGTACCTGGGTCTGCACACATGGTGCAGGGAGTAAAGTAAGTACTTCCAACTCAGCCGTAATAGACATGTATAATGACATTGAAAGTAAGAAATCCCAATATACGACAAAGTAAAGCTACAACAGTAGTTCTACACATTTAACAGTGTAACCTCAATAAGTATTAACGGATAGAGCAGATAAGTATCAATGCATGAATGCAATGTAAATGA
The DNA here is from genome assembly GCA_032618575.1 of Nicotiana noctiflora. NCBI lineage: Eukaryota > Viridiplantae > Streptophyta > Magnoliopsida > Solanales > Solanaceae > Nicotiana > Nicotiana noctiflora. The sequence goes on from JASVEL010013879.1 coordinate 160,524, forward strand.
ACAGGACTGCTGCGGCGCGCAGCCCGATCCATTTAAGTACCCGCACTCACTATAGGGGTTCAGACTCCGGAGGGGCTCCTACAGCCCAAGCGCAATATCATAGTAACATACGTTGTGACGTGCAGCCCAATCCACTATCAATCCAGCTATATGCATGCAAGCCACACAGACACAGTCAAACTTACCATTTTTAGTTCTATTTATCAGTAATTATAAAATTAGGTGTTCAAAACCTTAGAATTTTGCCAGTCATTTCTAGACAGTATTTAGCTCAGGACTATTATCATGAAAAATATGTTATAAATCATAGAAATAGTGATAACAATCCCTATGGGATACAAATAACCGGCACGCAACCCAAATATACCCATAAACATCCAAGTAGGAGGTTTACGAGCTCATTTATAGCCAACAACACAGTACAACATTACTCGGGCGGACTAAGCCATAGTCCCCAATCACAATCGACCCCGCACTCACTATAGAGTATGTGTCTTGCCTCAATATAGCATCACAGTGTGATATACCGGGGTTTCAAACCCTCAGGTCATCATCCACATCTATATATTACTCACCTCGAACTGACCACGAGACTTGTCCGCGAAGCCTTTCCCCTTTGATTCAATCCCTCAGGTGCCGAATCTGATCAAAACCATAAAGAATTCATTATAATATGCTAATGGAACATAACCCAATCGAAAGAATTCGAAAAACACCAAAAACACGAAGTTGGCAAAACCCGAGCCCCGGGCCCACTTCTCGAAAAAATATGAAATTTACATTTCCGGAATCCTCGTCTCGCCACGAGTCCATACATACCAAATACATAATAATCGGCGTCAATTTGACCCCTCAAATTATCAATTTAGACTCTCTTAGGCTTCAAGCCCTAACCTCCATTTTTACCCTTTAATTCCTTGAATTTTCAGAGTTTAATCCTTGTTTTCATACCATAACAACACTATTCGAGGCTACAATTTCATACCTGATGGAATCTTCTTCGAACTCTCTTCAAATCGCCCAAAATTGCCTCTTCCCGAAGTCCCAAAATGAATTTCTAACTTTTAAAATTTCGACAACGCTATTCATTAAACCCTCAGCATTTTTGCTTTTACGGTCCCTTTACTGCTTCTGCGGTCATTTACCGCTTCTACGGTTCCACTTAAATTCACAACGACCGTTTCTACAGTCTTAAACCGCTTATGCGGTTTCTGCCTTTGCGAACCGAATGACCGCTTCGGCGGTCTTAACAAAAATCCACAGACCGCCTCTGTGGTATCTTACCGCATATGCGGTGTCCGTATCTGCGGTGTCCGCTTCTGCGGAAAGGCTTCCGCTTTTGCGGTAACTGCCTAGGCCCTCTCCAGCACCACTTTTGCGACTAATTAGCCACATCTGCGAAACCGCTACTGTGGTCCTTTTTTCGCAGATGCAGAAATACCAGGAACCAAAAAATATCAGACCTGATGCAAGCTTCAAAATTCCCGTTTAACCATCCGAAATCACCCCGAGGCCCCCGGGACCTCAACCAAAATCACCAACACATCCAACAACCTTATACAAACTTGTTCCAATCCTCGAAACACGTCAAACAACACTAAAACCAATAAATTACATCGGATTCAAGCCTAGTTTTCATCAAAACTTCTGAAACGCGCATTCAATCAAAAACACGACCAAACAATGTCTGAATGACGTGAAAATTTGCAGATATATCCAAAATCACCTAACGAAGCTACTGCAACTCTCATAATTCTATTTCAACCATCAGATCAAAATCTCACCTATCAACTGAAATTCACCAAAATTTCTACTTCGCTAATTCAAGCCTATTTCTACACCGGACCTCCAAATTCGATTCCAATCGCACTACTAAGTCAAAAATCATCCTCCGAAGCTAAACAAACCACCGGAATTCACTTCTGAGCCCTTTAACCACTTAGTAAACTTTTGTTGACTTCTAAAACAAGCTTCCCTCTAAGAGGCTAAGTGCCTTATTTTCAACCAAAACCAACTCAATTACACCCAATCAACTCTAATACTGATATTGAAACATGAAGCAACACAATAAGAGGAAACGGGACGGTAAGTCTCGTAACGAACAAGCCGGGTCGTCACATCCTCACCCAACTAAAAGAAATTCTCGTCCTTGAGCTGGTGAAGAAACATACCTGGAGTCTCAAACAAGTGAGGATATTTGCTCCGCATCTCCCGCTCGGTCTCCCAAGTGGCCTCCTCTATGGGCCGACCTCTCCACTGCACCTTCACTGACGTTATATCCTTAGATCTCAATCTATGCACCTGTCGACCCAAAATAGCTACAGGATCCACATCGTAAGTCAATTCATCATCCAACTGAACTGTATTGAAGTCCAACACATGCGATGGGTCCCCAACATACTTCCGGAGCATAGATACGTGAAATACGGATGAACTCCCGATAGACTAGGTGGAAAAGCAAGTATATAGGGCACTTCTCCAATCATCCTGAGTATCTAAAAAGGGCCAATGAATTTCGGACTCAGTTTTCCTTTATTTCCAAATCTCATGATGCCTTTCATAAGCGAAACCTTCAACAAGACCTTCTCACCTACTAAATAAGATACATCTCGGACCTTTCGGTCCGCATAACCTTTCTGGCGCAACTGGGCTGTGCGAAGTCTCTCCTGAATCACCTTCACCTTGTCCAAAGCATCCTGGACCAACTCTGTCCGCAACAACCTATCCTCATCGGGCTCAAACCAGCCAACTGGAGATTTACACTGTCTCCCATATAAAGCCTCATATGGCGTCATCTGAATGCTGGATTGGTAGTTGTTGTTATAAGCAAACTCTACGAGAGGCAAATAATTAGCCCAAAAACCTCCAAAGTCAACAACACAGGCACGTAACATGTCGTCTAATATATGAATGGTACACTCGGACTGCCCGTCCGTTTGAGGATGAAATGTAGTGCTCAACTCTACCTGTGAACCCAAATCTTGCTGGAAAGTCCTCCAGAACTAAGAAGTAAACTGAGTACCTCTATATGATATAATAGAAACTGGGACCCCATGCAATCTCACAATCTCTCGGATGAAAATCTCTGCCCGCCGCTCCGAGGAATAGGTAGTACATATAGGAATGAATTACGCGGACTTGGTCAGCCTGTCCACAATCACCTAAACTGAATCAAACATCCTCGTTGTCCGAGGGAGGACACTCACAAAGTCCATGGTAATCCTCTTCCATTTTCACTCGGGAATATCAATACGCTGAAGCAAACCACCGGGCCTCTGATGCTCATACTTGACCTGCTGACAGTTGAGGCACCAAGCTACATGACTTACAATATCCTTCTTCATTCTTCTCCACCATTAATGCTGTCTGAAATCTGGATACATCTTCGCGGCACCTGGATGGATAGAATATCGCGAGCTATGGGCCTCCTCCAATGTCAACTCCTGAAGCCCATCCACATTAGGCACGCAAATCCGTCCCTACATCCTCAACACACCATCACTATCAATAGTCACATCCCTGGCATCATCATGCGGAACCATGTCCTTAAGGACAAAAAAAATGTAGATCATCATACTAGCGCTCTCTAATGTGGTCATACAAGGAAGACCGAGATACCACATAGGCCAACACCCGGCTAGGCTCAAAAATATCTAACCTCACCATCTGATTGGTCAAATCCTGGACATCAACCGCAAAGGGCCTCTCCCCATCTAGAATATACGTCAAACTGCCCATACTAACTGCCTTCCAGCTCAAAGCATCGACCACTACATTGGCCTTCCCCAGATGATACAAAATGGTAATGTCATAATCCTTTAGCAACTCAAGCCACATTCGCTGCCTCAAATTTAGATCCTTCTATTTGAACAAGTGCTGAAGAGTACGATGATCGGTATACACCTCACAAGATACGCCATATAAGTAGTGCCTCCAAATATTTAAAGTATAAACTATGGTTGCCAACTCCAAATCATAAACGGGGTAGTTCTTCTCATGAGGCTTCAACCGACGAGAAGCATATGCAATAACTCTACCCTTCTGCATCAACACACATCCAATCCCAACTCTCAAAGCATCACAATACACAATGTAAAAATCGGAAGTTGATGGCAAGACTAACACTGGAGTTGTGGTTAAAGTTGTCTTGTGCTTCTAAAAGCGCTCCCCATACTCGTCCGACCATACGAATGGTGCACCCTTCTGTGTCAACTTGGTCAAGGATGAAGTAATAGATGAAAATCCCTGGACAAACCGGCGATAATACCTTGCCAAACCGAGGAAACTCCGAATCTCCGTAGCTGAGGACGGTCTAGGCCAACTCTGCACCGCCTCTATCTTCTTTGGGTCAACCTGAATACCATCGCTAGACTCCACATGTATCAGAAAAGCCACAGACCCAAGCCAGAACTCACACTTGGAGAACATTGCATTAAGTTTCTCCTCCCTCAATCTATGTAATACTACTCTCAAATGCTGAGCATGCTCCTCCTGGCTATACGAGTACATCAGGATGTCATCAATAAACACAATCACAAATGAATGCAGATACGGCCAGAACACATTGTTCATCAAATGCATGAACGCGACTGGGGCATTAGTCAGCCCAAAAGACATAACTAGAAACGCATAATGCCCATATCTCGTCCGAAAAGATGTCTTCGTAATATCATAATCCCTAATCTTCAATCGGTGATAGCCTGAACGAAGATCAATCTTTGAGAATACCCTCGCTCTCTGGAGCTGATCAAACAAATCATCAATGACCGTGTCACGACCCCAAATCCGGTCGTGATGGCGCCTAGTACACTGCTAGTCCAGCCCGACCAATCAACAATAACCACGGAGCCACAAGCTCACTTTATCCAATTTAAGCATAACAGTGATAGATATATTAAAAACAGGGAACCAAGTCCCAACACGTGCCAACTCCCATAGACCGAAGGGTCGAGAGTCATGAGCCTCTACAGAGTATACACAGTGTAAATAGCGAATATAACTGTGCACAAGTGTGGGATGATCAGAACAAAATACAGACAAACTGGAGAATCAGGTCCTGCGAACGTTGGCAGCTACCTCGACTGTCCAAAAGCACTCCCGAGCCGCAATAGAATCAGCTCCACTGTGATGTACCTGGATCTGCACACAAGGTGCAGGGAGTCGGGTGTGAGTACTTCCAACTCAGCAGTAATAAAAGTAAATAATGCTGAAGGGAAGAAAACCACGATAGGCACTACCTCATGCTACACAATACAGGACTATCTTTTTATTCCTTTCAAGCGTATGTGAGTAAATTATTTAGAAATCTTAATTTTAACTACTTTCTTTCATAATAATATACCAATACCTAGATACAATCTCAAGCAGTGCAAGTCCGCACTCAAATCAGCCCCTCGGGCTCAGCACTCCTTATCAATTTACACCAGGAGATCTGGTCAATAAGGCAACTAATGCATGTGTGCCAGTAATGTATGAGTGCTGAATGTTATGCCACGTAGTACACATAAACCAATGTATGTATGCCATGCAATGCATATGACCGCTACGGCATGTAGCCCGATCCAATTTGGGTACCCGTGCTCACTGTGGGGGTTCAGACTTCGGAGGGGCTCCTACAGCCCAAGCACAATATTAATATCACACCTGCTGCGGCGCGCAGCCCGATCCGTATACCACTGCGGCGTGCGGTCCGATCCATGCATGTGTATGCATATGCTCACATGAAATGTCATGCCCTAACATATGGCCCTCGGCCCAATCAGTCTAACAAATAATCAAGAAAGCCCTACGGGCAACAATATCACATTAGCTCACAGCTAAAATATTATTAAGACCTTGTTCAAGTTTTTCATAACCTTATAAGAATGCTGAATAGCAAAAATACCATTTAAAACCTTAAATTTAGATAAAAATATGTACAGTGTTATCAAGACAATGATACTGATCCCTGAAGGATTCAAATAATCGGCACGAAGCCCAAACATGATAATTAGTCCAATTCATTTCAACAATTAGGTGTTATTATTTATTTCGCGGGACGGACCAAGTCGCGATCCCCAATGGTGCTCTACCCCACGGCCGTTATCCGGCGTGCAAGTCACCTCAACACACAGCACTAAGATGTGCAAGTCCGGGGTTTACTAACCCTCGGGACATCATTTACAAGTATTACCCACCTCGAACCGATGAAAGCTCATGCCCGCGACGCCTTAGCTCCTCGAACCGGCATCCACGCACGTCAAAACTAGCACAAATCAGCACAAATATATCAAAATAGGCTAATGGAACATCACCCAATCGAAAGAACTCAAAAAATATCAAAAATCACGAAATTTGCAAAACCCGAGCCCCGGGCCCACATCTCAAAAAATTTCGAAACTCATATTTTCAGAATCCTCGTCTCGCCACGAGTCCATACATATAAAATTTACCAAAATCTGAGTTCGATTGGCCTTTCAAAACCCAAATTTTCGTTTTCAATATATAGGCCACAATCCTTCACAATTTCTACCAAATTCATGAAGATTGATGTTAACTCTACGTGAGTCAAGAAACTTACCTCCGATGAATACCCGATGATTTCCCAGCGTTTTCTAGTGATTTCTTCTCTCTAGGGCTCAAAAATGGTGCTTTGGGGTGTAGGAACCCGTAATGAAATATTTCTGGACTTAAACTCACTGCCTGGGCCGTTTACTCTACGCGATCGCAGCACTGGGCGTGCGATCGCGATGCACAAAAACCTGGCTGCCAACTTTCCTCTACGCGATCGCGTGAGCCTGGACGCGATCGCAGTGCTCAACTCAGCGACCCTACGCGATCGCATCAAAGGGGTCACGATCGCACTGCTCAAGAACACGACCTTACGCGATCGCATCGACCGACCCGCGATCGCGATGCACAAACACCCAACCTCACGCGATCGCATCACTACTCCTGCGATCGCGAAGAGCAATCTCCCAGCCTCATCTCGATACACTACGCGATCGCAGTCTCAACCTTGCGATCGTAGAGCTTCCCCGCTTAACCCTACGCGATCACAGACATATCTTCGCGATCGCGAAGCACAAAAATTCCCTGCATTAATTGCAGCAGAAACAGCAGTGCATTCGGCACAAAATGGTCCGTTTGGACCCCCGAATTCATCCCGAGGCCCCCGGGACCCTAATGAAAACCACCAACAAACTCCAAGACACGATACGAATTTGTTCCAATCATAAAAACACCATCCTAAACATCAAAATCACCAATTACACATGGATTCAAGCCTAAGTTTCTTCAAAATTCCCGAATTACTCATTCAATCAAAAACCCGACCAAACGATGTCCGAATGACCTGAAAATTTGCAGGCATATCCAAAATCACCTAACGGAGCTACTGCAACTATCGGAATTCCATTCCGACTCCCGGATTAAAATCTCACCAACCGTTCGTTTTTCGCCAAAATTCAACCTTAGCCAATTCAAGCCTAAAACTACACCGGAACTCCGAATTCAATTCTGATTGCTCTTCTAAGTCATAAATGATCCCCCGAAACTAGTCGAATCATCAGAATCCGATTTCGAGCACTCTAACTCGATAGTCAACTCTAGGTTGACTTTCCATATTCAAACTTCCTTCAAACATGCTATTTGCTTCATTTTCAATTCAATTCACTCCTAACTCACCCGATAGGTTCTAACACCTGATATAAAAGCATAAAACATGTAATTGCAACATGACGGGGTGGTAATTTCCCGTAACGACGGGCCGGGTTGTTACATTCTCCCCAACTTAAACAATCGCTCGTCCTCGAGCGTACCCAGAGTTGTACTAGAAGCAACCCCATAGCTGAATGACCTTACCAAGCATATATGCGGGCGATCATACGTCACCCTATCTCACATAAGTCCGAAAACACCATATAGTAAAAATTTCACAGACCATCTGAATCATAAATCACATTGCACTTTCTGAAATCATATGCCAAATGCAAATCCCATGCCTATACTCAGGATACACTCGAATCCACTGCAATAACCCATATTCGCTACTCCGGGTGAGATCATATGATGTATCGACAACCCAATCACTCGAGATGATAGTCTCTAATCACAACAACTGGCCACAATAACCAAATACTAGTTGATAACCTCTTTCATTAGATAGAGTCCGATTCCAACACCTCCATACTCTACCCACGGCAGCTGAAGCACGAGATATACCGAACCCATCTCTCAGGTTAACCATTCGTGAATCCATTTCCCTTTTAAAACTGATACCACAATAGGTTTCGGAGCTAAACCTCGATTTTTACCTTTCTAACAAGCTAATATCCAATATGCTCGTATTCATTAATAACTCCAACGGTCAATTCGATTATAACACACCGCACTGGTGATAAGACACCTCAACACCGGCCTAAGCCACGACGAGCACAACATAGGCTCCAATAGAAAATGTCTGAACACACTCGAATCATGACAGCTCAAATCATGATAATTGTCTACAGCAAAAGAGCTGTAATTCAATTCCTTTGTGCTATAAGAACATAGAACTGAGATCGCGTCTCACATTATAGAAATAGAGTATATGACTCCTTCTCGAAAGGTCATAACATCACGTTACCTTGCCACGATTCATGATTCTATCTAAACACTATTACTCATGAAGCACCTCAATTTACCAAGCTCAAAACGATCAGCCCCGCACATATTTAGGTCTGAACCCAAGCAATCAACCTCACCCACGATGAAACAGTTAACGTATGTTATCAAATCCTGAAAGGACACAACCGATGTGCCATTCGCCAAGCGATACTCAAAACGGACTTTCCTCAGAAGTGAAGAAGTATTGTATACCAGGTAGCATATAACTAACTATATTTTCACAATATTCTGTTGCGGCGTGCAACCCGCTCCAACGACATACCCGTGGCGGCGTGCCACCCGATCCGGATACCATACCTGTGGCGGTGTGCCAACCGATCCACGCATAAATCTCGCAAAGGAAATGCATATCGAGTCAAATTTTCTCATTATAGCAAATATATATATACATATAGCCTCAAGCTCGGCCACATGAACGCATCTGACAACGTTTCTCAATACTGGAACTGAATCAATGGTAGATACCTCCTACACTGACATCCGCCGCTAAGGTCCAACTAACAAAGCAATGCCTACCAGCCGTCCGTCGGTCCTGGGTACAACTGCTCTGTTGGAGCATACTCTGATGCTCTCTGCTACGCAATTTGTGCCATTTTCCGACATAGTCCATATCACATTAGTCTAGACAATCTGACCCATGACAACTAGTCAGCAATCAAGTATCATAATCTGAATTCGTCTTATCAAGTCAAGAGAGAAAGCCACTAGAGCCTCCGATTTTTAATGATCACAAAACGGTGTCGATACACATGATATACAACCACTGCATAGGCGGACTAACAAGAGCTTCAAGTCTTCAAAACATATACAACACATGAATCACAATGCATGATCCCGTACTCCACTGTACATATACATAACGCACATCAAGCGTCCATTCATGCCACGACGGCCATTCAGAAATTTCACTATGCCATCAACGACTCAGTTATTATAGTCGATCCAACAAGAGAATACCACCATACCACTGGATATTATTACCTTAGACCATATTCCCTGCCAATTCACTAGAATAGCTGTACCATTTTTTTAAATTATGAGAAAGCTGTCCGCACTGCTCAATAATTTTATTGACTTCCCATATATTATGAACTGATCTCAAAACCTTTAATATTAGCCATTACTGTAGCACCATAACACATCAACTCATTCCACACGAGACTCGTACATAAGACCACACGGTCTAAGACATATAGGCCACTGAATACTCTCTCAATATTTCCCGGAAGGATCACATCCTACAATACTTTATTTTGAAGAACCTCTTGCGATTTGAATTCGTTATCATTACCTTCCAATACGGATTACATAGAATCCCAACATTCACATAATATAACACAAGTACCGATCTCTTCTAACGAAACCACCATCTTTAGCCACATGCACAATCTTAAAACACCTGACTGTTACAAGCAAAATCTTGAACACCGTAAACAATTCTCGGGCGTCAGTCATCCTTATTCAGTTGTAATTCAACTGTCTTATTGAACAGAACCACTCGTGCCTTGTTAGTACTCTGACACTGCAGATCATGATTACATACGGATACAATTAGCTATCTTTCTTTTCTATACACCGAACATTCCTTACCAACATAAGTTCACAACATCCTAGTATTTCTTCACATCTACGAAGCACCATAACCCTTACCAGAATTTCCCAACATACTTAGAGACAGAATCAACATAGCACACAATAGTGCAATCAGTTAATCAATAGCAACCTCCCCAACTTAGCTCGAAGCCATTCATCAAAGCACTTTCAACCACTCATATCGATATTACTCAAGTGATGCCGAAATGTTAATATGAGATTAAACTCAAGTCATTTACAAGCCCTGGACAGAGACTCGAATTATCAGAGACCTTAGCTCTTCTGCAATTCTTGCAGATATACAGGCACCACCAATAAGCCCACTCTCTTTAGGTGACAGAAATCTTTCTAAGTCCCAAATTTTCCAAACAATTCGGCAGAGTTTCCTTTGTAAATTGGCCTATCCGCCTGCCAGAGAATCACCAAACCATTCTAACAATACATCCACAACTCAACAAGATATCACAATGTATTTCAACAACATTAAATCTCAATACTATACGAATCATATTATCATATTTGGTACATGAACATGCGTTGTACCTGCTCGAATCATAACACATATCAACTACCTTTCAATTACACATGAGAACCAATCCACCTATCTCGCCTCAATTTAGCATTTCAGCACAATACCTTCCACCAGGACACACATAGCATAATCATTTGTCTTCCTGAGTTTGAACTCGTTCTACTACACATAAGGCACTTATATTACTGAGCGCTCGATGCGTACACAAACGTACGGAAGGAATTTCAAAAGCATATCTTAAGCTGAATCAAGTGCGCACGATAAGAATTCCAAGAAATGTGAAGTGTTTCCTAAAGGTTCGCAGCCTCCCGAGGATAAGTACAAGCGTCCCCGTACCGATCCACAAGACTCTACTAACCGGCTCAAGACTCATGAGGCCTAGTAAACCTAGGCTCTGATACCAACTTGTCACGACCCCAAATCCGGTCGTGATGGCGCCCAGCACACTACTAGTCCAGCCCGACCAATCAACAATAACCACGGAGCCACAAGCTCACTTTATCCAATTTAAGCATAACAGTGATAGATATATTAAAAATAGGGAACCAAGTCCCAACACGTGCCAACTCCCAGAGACCGAAGGGTCAAGAGTCATGAGCCTCTACGGAATATACAAGTGTAAATAGTGAATATAACTATGCACAAGTGTGGGATAATCGGAACAAAATATAGACAAACTGGAGAATCAGGTCCTGCGAACGCTGGCAGCTACCTCGACTGTCCAAAAGCACTCCCGAGCCGCAATAGAATCAGCTCCATTGTGATGTACCTGGATCTGCACACAAGGTGCAGGGAGTCGAGTGTGAGTACTTCCAACTCAGCGGTAATAAAAGTAAATAATGTTGAAGGGAAGAAAACCACGATAGGCACTACCTCATACTACACAATACAGGACTATCTTTTTATTCCTTTCAAGCATATGTGAGTAGATTATTTAGAAATCTTAATTTTAACTACTTTCTTTCATAATAATATACCAATACCGGGATACAATCTCAAGCAGTGCAAGTCCGCACTCAAATCAGCCCCTCGGGCTCAGCACTCCTTATCAATTTACACCAGGAGATCTGGTCAATAAGGCAACTAATGCATGTGTGCCAGTAATGTATGAGTGCTGAATGTTATGCCACGTAGTACACATAAACCAATGTATGTATGCCATGCAATGCATATGGCCGCTACGACGTGTAGCCCGATCCAATTTGGGTACCCGTGCTCACTGTGGGGGTTCAGACTCCGGAGGGGCTCCTACAGCCCAAGCACAATATTAATATCACACCTGCTGCGGCGCGCAGCCCGATCCGTATACCACTGCGGCGTGCGGTCCGATCCATGCATGTGTATGCATATGCTCACATGAAATGTCATGCCCTAACATATGGCCCTCGGCCCAATCAGTCTAACAAATAATCAAGAAAGCCCTACGGGCAACAATATCATATTAGCTCACAACTAAAATATTATTAAGACCTTGTTCAAGTTTTTCATAACCTTATAAGAATGCTGAATAGCAAAATACCATTTAAAACCTTAAATTTAGATAAAAATATGTACAGTGTTATCAAGACAATGATACTGATCCCTGAAGGATTCAAATAATCGGCACGAAGCCCAAACATGATAATTAGTCCAATTCATTTCAACAATTAGGTATTATTATTTATTTCGCGGGACGGACCAAGTCGCGATCCCCAATGGTGCTCTACCCCACGCCCGTTATCCGACGTGCAAGTCACCTCAACGCAGCACTAAGATGTGCAAGTCCGGGGTTTACTAACCCTCAGGACATCATTTACAAGTATTACCCACCTCGAACCAATGAAAGCTCATGCCCGCGACGCCTTAGCTCCTCGAACCGGCATCCACATACGTCAAAACTAGCACAAATCAGCACAAATATATCAAAATAGGCTAATGGAACATCACCCAATCGAAAGAACTCGAAAAATATCACAAATCACGAAATTTGCAAAACCCGAGCCCCGGGCCCACATCTCGAAAAATTTCGAAACTCATATTTCCAGAATGCTCGTCTCGCCACGAGTCCATACATATAAAATTTACCAAAATCGGAGTTCAATTGGCCTTTCAAAACCCAAATTTTCGTTTTCAATATATAGGCCACAATCCTTCACAATTTCTACCCAAATTCATGAAGATTGATGTTAATTCTACCATAAAATGATGTTTTTGAGTCAAGAAACTTACCTCCGATGAATACCCGATGATTTCCCGGCGTTTTCCCGTGATTTCTTCTCTGTGGGGCTCAAAAATGGTGTTTTGGGTATATGAACCCGTAAGTGAAATGTTTCTGGTTTTAACTTTACTGCCTGGAACCTTTGCTCTACGCGTTCATTTTACTCTTCGCGTTCGCGTTACCTATCACGCGTTCGCGTTGCACTGATCCATTTTCCCTTCGCGAACGCGACATGCCCCCACGTGATCGCAGTGCTCAACTCAGCGACCCTACGCGATCGCATCAAAGGGGTCGCGATCGCACTGCTCAAGAACACGACCTTACGCGATCGCATCGACCGACCCGCGATCGCGATGCACAAACACTCAACCTCACGCGATCGCGTCACTACTTCTGCGATCGCGAAGAGCAATCTCCCAGCCTCATCTCGATACACTACGCGATCGCAGTCTCAACCTTGCGATCGCAGAGCTTCCCCGCTTAACCCTACGCGATCGCAGACATATCTTCGCGATCGCGAAGCACAAAAATTCCCTGCATTAATTGCAGCAGAAACAGCAGTGCATTCGGCACAAAATGGTCCGTTTGGACCCCTGAATTCATCCCGAGGCCCCCGGGACCCTAACGAAAATCACCAACAAACTCCAAAACACGATACGAGTTTGTTCCAATCATAAAAACACCATCCTAAACATCAAAATCACCAATTACACACTGATTCAAGCCTAAGTTTCTTCAAAATTCCCGAATTGCTCATTCAATCAAAAACCCGACCAAACGACGTATGAATGACCTGAAAATTTGCAGGCATATCCAAAATCACCTAACGGAGCTACTACAACTGTCGGAATTCCATTCCGACTCCCGGATTAAAATCTCACCTACCATTCGGTTTTCGCCAAAATTCAACCTTAGCCAATTCAAGCCTAAAACTACACCGGAACTCCGAATTCAATTCCGATTGCTCTCCTAAGTCATAAATGATCCCTCGAAACTAGTCGAATCATCCGAATCCGATTCCGAGCACTCTAACTCGATAGTCAACTCTAGGTTGACTTTCCATATTCAAACTTCCTTCAAACATGCTATTTGCTTCATTTTCAATTCAATTCACTCCTAACTCACCCGATAGGTTCTAACACTGATATAAAAGCATAAAACATGTAATTGCAACATGACGAGGTGGTAATTTCCCGTAACGACGGGCCGGGTCGTTACATTCTCCCCAACTTAAACAATCGCTCGTCCTCGAGCGTACCCAGAGTTGTACTAGAAGCAACCCTATATTCGGGCGATCATACGTCACTCTATCTCACATAAGTTCGAAAACACCATATAGTCAAAATTTCACAGACCGTCTGAATCATAAATCACATTGCACTTTCTGAAATCATATGCCAAATGCAAATCCCATGCCTATACTCAGGATACACTCGAATCCACTGCAATAACCCATATTCGCTACTCCGGGTGAGATCATATGATGTATCGACAACCCAATCACTCGAGACGATAGTCTCTAATCACAACAACTGGCCACAATAACCAAATACTAGCTGATAACCTCTTTCATTAGATAGAGTCTAATTCCAACACCTCCATACCCTGCCCACGGCAGCTGAAACACGCGATATACCGAACCCATCTCTCAGGTTAACCATTCGTGAATCCATTTCCCTTTTAAAACTGATACCACAATAGGTTTCGGAGCCAAACCTCGATTTTTACCTTTCTAACAAGCTAAGATCCAATATGCTCGTATTCATTAATAACTCCAACGGTCATTTCGATTATAACACACCGCACTGGTGATAAGACACCTCAACACCAGCCTAAGCCACGACGAGCACCTCCAATAGAAAACGTCTGAACACACTCGAATCATGACAGCTCAAATCATGATAACTGTCTCCAGCAAAAGAGCTGTAATTCAATTCCTTTGTGCCATCATAACATAGAACTGAGATCGCGTCTCGCATTATAGAAATAGAGTACATGACTCCTTCTCGAAAGGTCATAACATCACGTGACCTTGCCACGATTCATGATTCTATCTAAACACTATTACTCATGAAGCACCTCAATTTACCAAGCTCAAAACGATCAGCCCCGCACATATTTAGGTCTGAACCCAAGCAATCAACCTCACCCATGATGAAACAATTAACGTATGCTATCAAATCCTGAAAGGACATAACCGATGTGCCATTCGCCAAGCGATACTCAAAACGGACTTTCCTCAGAAGTGAAGAAGTATTGTATACCAGGTAGCATATAACTAACTATATTTTCACAATATTCTGTTGCGGCGTGCAACCCGCTCCAACGACATACCCGTGGCGGCGTGCCACCCGATCCGGATACCATACCTGTGGCGGTGTGCCAACCGATCCACGCATAAATCTCGCAAAGGAAATGCATATCGAGTCGAATTTTCTCATTATAGCAAATATATATATACATATAGCCTCAAGATCGGCCACATGAACGCATCTGACAACGTTTCTCAATACTGGAACTGAATCAATGATAGATACCTCCTCCCTCACATCTGCCACTAAGGTCCAACTGACAAAGCAATGCCTACCAGCCGTCCGCTGGTCCTGGGTACAAATACATTTGTGCCCGTTTTGGGAAGTCCCTCACAACGGGCACAAAATAAATATTAGGAGTCTCAACTCCAACATCTCTCACAAATGCTAAGTATGATAAACATCCCTCCCAACCATCCGTTGGGCCTTTAAGAGAGAAATCACCCAGCTGGGGACATAATCAGTCGAACCTTGCCATTTAATCATCGGGATACCCGGAATGGCCAAAGTAACTATCTTGGCATGACAGTCTAAAATAGCATGGTATGGGGATAGTCAATCCATACCCAGAATCACATCAAAGTCTACCATACCCAACAATAGCAAATCAACTCGGGTGTCCAAACCCCCAATAGTACCAAGACAGGATCGATATACGTGATCCACAATAATAGTATCACCCATCGGGGTAGATACATGCACATGCAAGGCAAGACAACCATGGGTTATACCCAAATGATAGGCAAAATAAGAAGTCACATAAGAGTATGTAGACCCGGGATCAAATAAAACAGAATCATCCATGTGGAAAACAAAGATAATACCTATGATAACAGCATCTAATGAAATGGCCTCATGTCTGGGATAGCATAGAACTGAACCTGACCACCACTAGATCGATCTCCACCCCTAGGGCGACCCCTAGTTATCTGACCCCTACCCTTACCTGACTGGGATGGTGCTAAAGTAGATGGAGTAGAAGATGAGGGATGATCCCTCTGTTGAGACCGGCCATCATGAAGCTGTGGATATTGTCTCCTCATGTGGACAAACTCACCACACTCATAGAAACTACCCGGTGCTGGATAAGGGGACTGAAGGGAACCCCTCGCTGTAGATGAACCCTGGGTTGAAGAGGAAGGATAGAACTCTGAGTTGGAAGGGCACTAAGTGAAGACTGGCCCTGCTAAAATCCCTGACGACCACGGCCTAAAGAAGCCCCCCTATATTCTGGGCGACCTGACTGATGAGGCCGGAAAGAACGACCTCTGCACTGCGAGAACTGGCCCCTAGACGGAGCACCAGTAAAGCTACCTGAACCTCGAGACCTTTTGGCCTCCCTCTCCTCACGCTCCCGACGGCGATCTATCTCAATCTGTCGAGCCATATCAACTTCTCAAATGAAGCTGCCACAACCCTCTCTCTAGTCATCAAAATGCGAATCGAATAGTTGAGGTCATCCACGAACTTCTTAATCCTCTCCCGATATGTTAGGATCATCCAAGTAGCATGTTGAGCCAACTACATGAACCTTAACTCATACTGGGTCACAGTCATGTCACCCTGGATCAACCACTCAAACTGACGATGCAGCTCCTCCCTCACTGTTCACCCCGAAAAAATATAAAACTTTCCGAAATTTTATTTAAATTGGATGGGTAGGCTCGGATTTGTGAATAGAAGACACTGTCCTGAAGAAGCTTTCTCGAAATCTTACCATAAATAGCCTTTTGCCGGAAAAAAACTATTGCTCTTGCTGGAAAACACTTTACCGGTGACTCAGAAACCCCAAAATTTTGATGGGTCGAGTCGGAACAAGGTTGGCGACAGGCCAGTAGAAAAATCAAACTTGGAAGATGTCGAAAAACTACCTCACGCACTGGTGCGTTAGGTAACATTCTCACCGGAACCCTAACTACCGGAGGTGTGTGACGACACGTGTGAAGGGTTCTACCGGAAAACTTCAATGGGGTTTGGTCGCCGGTGACAGGAGGACCTTGTGGTGGTGGTGTAATTTGCACAAACCCCACTGAAACTTAGATTGATGTAATCAATTGCTTAAGTCACGGAAAAATTGCACGGTGACGACTGATTTCTTCCGGGATGTCGTTGGAGTGACGCACAATGATAATTATCTCACCAAGCTTTGATACCATGTGAGAAAATACGGGAGAAAATATATTATTGATTCATTCACAATGCTACAATGAGCGCTATATATACACACATAACGTATCCTACTCCTAATAAATATTGGATTAGGATTAGAGTTACTTTCTCCTATTTACATGACTATTCTAACAAGTGGTAAGGTTAATCACAAAGTATTTGGTGGAGGTAAAAGCCACAAGGTTGCCACTGTCACACAATTGTGACACACTTATTAAGTTATATTTCAAGCCATCTATGATGTAGATATTCTCTATGGAATAAGAATCAGTCTTGTCTACCTTTCCAACCCTAATAATCTCACCTTTCTTTCCATTACCAAAGGAGACATTACCTCTTTTTAAGTCCTCAAGTGAAAGGAACGGGTCCTTGTCCCCAGTCATATGTTTTGAGCAGTGTAAGGCCCCGTAAAAAACATTTGTGCATAAAACCTAGTAGCTATGGTGTCATGGTCTAAATAAATTTGTTAGGAATGCGTAGAATTCTTCGCGGCGAGCTTGCGAGCCGCGATTCGGACCCTTGGTAGTGATTTAAGTTTCAAAAATGTAGAGAATTAATTTTTCCGAAAAATGTCAAATATGCGGTCAAGAATGCGACCGCAAACCCTGACATGCGGACCGCATTCTTGCCGCAAAACGTTCCAGAGAGTTTCCAAAAATCGTGTCAAATGTGCGGTCGATATGCGATCGCATGTCAAATCTGCGGTGCATTTTGCGACCGCATATCAAACATGCGGACCGCATTTTGGCCGCATTCCTTAACAGAACCTGCATAACTTTGAGGCCATTTTGCGGTCACTTTGCGGACCGCATGTGGATTCTGCGGTCGCATAGTGACCGCATATTTGACCCCGGCCCATATTTTTGTAACATTTTGACCCGATCCCTTCTTTAATATAACACACTTCTTCTTCATTTTATCATATCATCTTACCAAAAATTAGAGAGAGAAGAGAGGGTTTTAAGAGAGAGAAATCTTGCATCTTCAAGGATTGTTCTAACTACCTTAATTCCAAGGGATCTTAGGGCAAGGATTCAACTTCCCCAATCTTTTCAAGGTAAAAACCCTAACTATTTTTCTTTGACTTTCAGTTTTAATTGGGTAAAGAGAGGTTTGCATATAATAGCTTTTGAAAATAGAATTTTTACACTCATGCATGATTATTGAACTTGATTTTTAGTAAAAAGAAGTGAGTAGAAGTAAGAGTCTTCAAGAACAAGGTTGGCACAAGTAAGATAGCGTGGGTAAGCATAAAGTAGGAAGTTAACGGAAGAAAACTCACCACTAGGTATGTATGGCTAATTTTGATTCTTGTAAAATCGCCCCAAATGTGTGCGAATTGTTTTGGCATGTGTCAAATTGAGAAATTTTACGTAATTCTTTGATTTCCCTGTTGAGCATTTGGTTTATGTTGAACTACGTGTGGTGTGGTATGAAATATGAATGGAAAGATAAAAAGGTAATCGAGATTGGTAAAGAATTGGGAACAACCATTGTGATGGCATATTTGGCTTATTGTGGAAGGAATTTGAAACACCTTAATGGTGGTAAATTGTTGAACATGCTTATGTGGGCATTTTCGATTTTAGAATACTTGTAACTTGATTTTGATATTGGCATTGAGAAGAAATTGAGAACATGAACCAATGTGTAAGTTGCTTATTTGAACTTGTTGAAATTGTGTGTAGCACCTTATCTGCTGTTTGAAATTGTTGTGTTTTCAATTGTAAGGCGGGGTCGTGTTGCGTGCCGCAACGTGGGGAAATAAGGTGTGGGTTGGGGTGATAAGGGTGGCCGAGGTAATAAGGGTGGTCAGGGGCAATAAGGATGGAAAGCGATCGAAATCGCTATTGAAAATTTATACAAAAATCAAAAATGTGAAATTGTGAAAGGAGACAGCATGAGAGTTTGCAACCTGGGGAGCACTGATTGCTCCTATGTTTGACTACTTGCAATTTATGTTGTTGATTGGTTGTTGTTCCATTTGTTGACCTTGAATGTGCTTGTGTTGAGGCTTATCTGAAATGAGTAAAAGGTGGAAAACATGGTTGGTTGGCTTGATTAGTTTTAATGTAATTTAATGGCTTGAGTTTACTTGGGACAAAGTTTGTCCATACATACCAATACAATTCAAGTGTACTGACGTCCCTTTTGCCGGGGACGCTACATTCGTGTTATGATTGTAGGTGGATCAGTAGCAGGCACTTCAGCTCATCGGCAGTAGTATCCTTCTCCTTCCACTGCCCATTTTGGTGAGCCCCTTTCTTCCTCGGGGCCCTGTGTGGTTCATGCCACCTTTGTTAAGATTTCATTTTGGTTTTGTAAGGTATAGCCGGAGCCTTGTTACCGGCAAGTATTGTATTTCCCTTTTTGTATCCTAGAGGCTCCGTAGACATGTAAACTGTGGGATTGTGGCCTATGTATATGTATGGGGCGTTGTAAATATAAATTATGAACTTGTTAGTAAATAAATCACATGGTTATGTTTATGCATTATGAAATCAGTCATTATTGGTAAGATATTTTGGTTAATGAGTAACAGTCAACACAGGGGTAACGCGTGGGAATGAAAGGCACCCAGGTCCGCTTGACTGGGGCAACCCGGTCAGGCGCCGGTCATGTCCCTCGATTTGGGGCGTGACAAGCAGCCACTATCCATATACCATATTTGGCTCATCCCTTTCACTTAGACCTACAAAAGGAAATCAGGGGTTAATCTTAGGAACCAAAACTAGTTTGGGTCCATTTATATAAGCAAAAGGAGGAATTAAATTCCTTCTTGCCCAACCAAGCAACTTATTCTTTTCTTTAACAAAAACTTGTTCTTTTGATTATCTATTTCTTTTGCATTATATTCGTATTTGTAATGGCCAGTCTTACCACAGTGTGTGCAGATTTTGTTTTTAGGAATAGTGAGGTACTTGCTTTTTGGATCCCATTTGGGAGCTTGAGTCCCATAGCCAAGTCCTCTTTTGTTACTGCTGTGATGCTCTGTCAACCAGGAGAGAGCATCGAAGGATTTGTTCCACTTGCAAGTTCTGTCTAGTTCATGTTTTACCTTTCCTAGATCTTTTTTTAAGACTTTGATGAACTTATCTTTCATATTTCATTTTTATAAAATTTTCTTCTAGAGTTAGATGTGTGTGCTCAACTATCTTCTTTCCTATTCCTAATTTCAGTTTCAGATTTTCAGACCTAAGTTCTAGGACACTGTTGTCAAGTTCAAGAACCTGGTTCTTCAACTCGACATTTTTGTAATCACTCTCATTTGCCCTGGACTCTAGACTTTTACATTTTTCTTTTCGAATACACATTCCTTATACATGCTTCTTATTATTAATTATCTCAGACTCATGAATGAAGTCTATTAATAGCTCAATCATCCTTTCTTTAGATAAGAATTTAATCTTGTCTTTGAGATGAAGAATACTTACCTCTTGTTCATCATCTGATTCTCCGATGGCCATTAGTGCTTGCTCCTCCTCGGCTTCATCTTTCTGAGTCTTCATCTGAAGTTTCTCCCCAAGCAGCAACCATAACCTTGGTTGAACTTTTATTTCTTTTTGGTTGAACCTGCTCCTTCATCATGTTCCTTTATTCAGCTCTTTCTTTCTTCCACCCAATTTTCCGTTGAGGGCAGTTTTTGATCATGTGGTCAGTCTTACCACACTTGTAGCAACCCCCATTTGTCTGTTTCTCCAGAGCTCTTTATTTGGTTAAGTTTTTACCTCTTAAAGAACCCTTTCCTCTCATCAGGTACTTCTTGAAATCCCTAGTAATCATAGCCACTTCATCATCTTCCAAATCTGCACCTTCAGCAATTCTGAGAGCTAAGCTTCTCTCCTTTTTGGGGGTATCAATCTTCATGATTTGTCTCCTCATTTCATAGGCAGTTAAACTTCCAATTAGTTCATCCAGTTTGAGGGTAACAATGTTCTTGAATTCCTGAATGGCAGTGATCTTGCTTTCCCATGTGACTGGCAGAACTCTTGTCAGAGTCTTCTCAACCTTTTCTTCTTCAAGGATACTCTTTCCAAGAGATTCAAGTTCATCTGTCAAAGTTGTGAATCTAGTATACATCTCCTGGATAGTTTCTCCTTCCTTCACAATGAAATTCTCATACTGAGAATACAGAAGTGTTCCTATTGATCTTTTCGCTTGAGGTGTTCCTTCATGAGCCACTTGCAGAGTGTCCCATATTTTCTTAGCAGTTGTACAGCTTTGGATCCTATTGTACTCGTCTGGTCCTAGACCACATACAAGCCACTCCTTGGCCTTAGCATTTTTCTCCCACTTCTTAGGTCCTCAACTACAATCAGCCCTTATTTTTGGCACATCAATTCCTTCAGCATTCTTCTTAGTGGTTGCTAGGGGACTATTAGTGACTACGTCCTAGAGTTCATAATCTTCCCCTATAATGTGATCTCTCATTTTGTTCTTCCACCAAGAATGGTACAGACCATTAAAAAGGGGAGGCCTGGCAGTGATTGCCCTTTCCAGTTCCCAGGTGGTGCACTCATTATTTATCTTCTCCTAAGGTGTTATCCTCTTCAAGGATAACCTGCTCTGATACCAATTAATGTTCTAAACGTCAATACCACACAAGAGGGGGATAATTTATGTGGTACCTAATTTTCACAATAGAAGAACCTAGTTCTTCTAGATGTACTTACTATGATTGTTTGCGGAATTAAGAGTGCATAAAATAAAGAACACATAGATTTTTACGTGGAAAATACTTGGCTCAAAAGGTGAAAAAACCATGACCTACAACTCAGTAGGATTTTCCCAAACATCCACTAAAATCATTAAGCCAAAACAGCATTTACAAGCTCTTGTGAACCTAAGGATTAAATCCCAGTGTGACACATAGCATCAACTGTTGTGACACCTTCAAGTTAACTCTAACTTGAATACTCAAAGTACCTAATACAATTGCTTTTAGATAAAGCTGAAAGATACAATATGAAAACGCCTATTACAATTGAACTAGAAATAAAGAAAGATACAATAGAATTGGTTCTTCACTCTTGGTTCATGTAGCTTCAGATTTGCACACTTGAATCACACACAAATTGCTAGAAAAATTGCCTAGCTCTTTTGCTCTCAATTTAGTTTAACTTCTACGTATGTGCAATCACCTATAAAAAAAGAACAATCATTATTATTTTAGAGTTAGTAATCAGAATTTGATTAAAACTCGAATTGTTGATCCTTCATCAAATTCGAGTCCTAGAACAATTCAAACTCCGATCCTTATCCTTGATTCGGATGTAGTTCTCTTCACATAAGGAGACTTCAACTCCTTATCCTATGCAACTTTTTCGATTAACTCATAAGATATTGTTGCTGATCCTTGAGACTTGTCTTCTTCACACGTATGTAACATGTGTAAGCATATCAATATTATGTCTCACATGATGGACCTAGTTCATGATTGAGTTCATTTTATCAATTTTTAAAACTTCATCTGAACTTGGGCCAACATCATTGCATTTGCGATGTTTTGGTTGCAAATGTGACTACCACATTTGCGAGGTAGTCCTCGCATTTGCAAGCCTGGACTGCTTGGAATGATTCGCATTTGCGAAAAATATGGTCGCTTTTGCGAAGCCTAAAGAGTTCGCATTTTTGAACTCTGTATTGCATTTGTGATGAAAGCCCAGTTTGTCAGGGATAGCATTTTGCGATGCTTTGTCCGCATTTGTGGAGGTGGCATTTACGAATCCCCTGTTGCAAAAGTGACATCTGTGATTGGAGCCAAGGGCTTTTATTCCGTGACTTAGCTCATTTCTCACTTGGTCTTAGGCGATTTTAGCTGTGAGTTAAATACAAGGTCTATATATGGATTTAGATATGAAATTTTTGTAAAAATTTAGAATTTTGAAGAAAACCTTCAAAATTGGTATTTTTAAGTTTTGACATATATTTGGGCATGAAATTAAAAATAAATTATATATTTGAGTTCGTAGGGTTATGGGTAATGTATATCTTTAAATGTTTTTTGAAATTCAGACACATGGGCTTGAGGCTAATTTTATCGATTTTTCGAGCGGAGTTGGGAATTGTTATAAATTGGATTATAATGAGTATTAAAATATATATTTATGGATTTGCACATTATTGACTATTTTGGAGTATTAGGCATTGGTTTGAGTTGTTGGATGGGCTTGGTAGTAGGTTATGGAATTTCGGAGCGAGGTAAGTTTCCTTTCAAACCTTGTAAAATGGAATTAATACCATGGGTGAATTGATTTAATATGTGCTTCTATTTGTGGGGACTAGTACCCACGAGGTGACGAAAATTCATGCGTAGCTACTATAATACTTAATGTTCGGGTAGTCTAGGATCCAAATTATATTATACTCGCGATGTTTGCAACCTACTTACTAATTTAATTGTTTAAAACATATTGAAACTTGATAAAAGAATTGAAAAAGGTTAAACTTTATTTACTTGATCGTTAATGAGAATTGGCACTTCTTTGAATAATTGTTCCTAATAAAACTTGAATTGATCTTTTTTAATGTATTTTCTCTATTATGGAGCGGGCCGAATGCCTCGGTAGCAGATAGATGCATCTATGGTCCGTGTCATTCGACCCTCGGTGTTGCACAGTTTATATTTATATGTTGGATCGAGTGGTACAACCTCGACATGACTTGCGCTTGATAATTCTTTGGGACTAATAATAATTGACATTGTTCCATTGGCTTGAAATATATTTTGCTAAATAATGAAAATAAATTTGGAAATTTCTATTAGTAAAAGGGTTGTTTATTATTTTGGGTTATTGAGTTCTTAGTTATATTTATGTAATCCACGCTTAATTATAACATTGGTAGTGTTAACCATAGTAAGTGTCAGAGTTGACCCATCGTCACTACTTCTTCGAGGTTAGACAAGATACTTACTGGGTACACGTTGATTTACGTACTCATATTGCACTTGTTGTACATTTTTGTACAGGTACATATATGTCTAGTGGCCTGTGGGAATAGAAGTGTGGTTAATGCAAGGACTTAGGTGAGTTGCATTCCATATTATAATCCACAGTAAACAGAGTCTCCTTCAGAGTTATTTATATTTTTTTGTCTAATTTGTATTCACGACAGATGCTGTATTTTATGTTTACTCCCTAGTTGATGCCCATGCACTTGTGACATTGGGTTTTGGGGGTACTTAAGAGTTATTTAGTATTGTAATTGGAAAAATATTATCAATCTCTATAAAAATTTATTTCTCGTTTTGAAGGACAAATTATATGATTTCAAGTACTAAAATGAGTAATTAAATTACTCAATTATTGTTGGTTTACCGGAGGTGTTAGGCGCCACCATAACCTTTAAAGAATTTTGAATTTTGATCAAGTTAATATTTGGTATTGAAATTTCTTTTGATATCACTCTAATTTAGACATTCTTCTAGAGACTTCATTTCCAAAAATGTCCTATTTGAGTTCTAATGAATATTTGTGAATTTTGATTTGTTTTCATTTTATGTTTTCAAACAATAACTTTATTTTTATTTTTTTGAATAATTGAAACTATCATTTTGTTTTAACTCTAAATATATTAGATCACAACCATGCTATAGGCGTGTAATGCGTATTTTCGTTTTTCAGTTTTCCAAGTACGAGTTATGAAGGGCTTCTCTCTTCCGTTCAAAAACACTTCATAGGGGACCTACAAATTTATCACATTCTTACGAAAGAATTAATTTACTTCTCTTTATCCTCTTTAATTTGCTTTAATACCCAACATGATGCGATATTGAATACTCAGGCAAGATTAAAGGACATGATATACACTTTCTCGGACAAATAATAAAGTACTATATAGAATATGAAAACTGGCAACAAACTTAAACAAATAAACCTATAAAAAATAAAAAATAAATAAAGAGAGAGCTGCTGAAAGAGTCCAATCCACAGAGGGGTGCAATGGCAGAGACACCTACTAGGATGAGGCAACACCGGAATTGGATCCACACCTCCAGCAAACACCTCAATATGTAAGAGCGGGGATAAAAATATAAAAAAAAAAAATTAAGAAAAATTAGGAGGCAAGAAGAATCTCTGCCTCTTACTTTTGATGCGATAATTGGATGTAGAAGGGGAAATAGCAATTCTAGTAAGAGAGTGTTTAAGTGAATTCAAGCAAACACCATTAACAGACTTAAGCACGAAAACGCACTTAATTCTGCCACCCAAACTAGTTATATTAGCCTCCAGAGTAGTTAGTTTGAGGTTGTTAAGTGCCCTGTTTAGCTCTGAGAACAATTCAGGTCGATCATCACAGCATAGACAAACCTTGAGAATTATACTATTGCTGGAATTTTCATCCTCATCTAAATGCTCAATTATTACTTCATCAATGTCAGTTGGAGTGTTGACTACCTTGCTGATTTCCTTTGCTCTTCCTTTTAAATCTTTAACGTGCTCAACTACACTTCTAAGTAGAGCTGCCTTATCCATCTGCAAGTTATTACACATGTTTAGGATGTCTGATATGATGGGAAGTTATTTTCTATGAAAAATATATTGAAAACATTTTCCTTTCTCTAGTAACAAAACATCGGGAGCCTGGCGTAACTGGTAAAGTTGTTGCCATGTGACCTAGAAGTTACGGGTTTGAGCCGTGGAAACAGTCTCTTGCAAAAATGCAGGGTAAGGTTGCGTACTATAGACCCTTGTGGTCCGGCCCTTCTCTGGACCCCGCGCATAGCGGGAGCTTAGTGCAGATTGGCCTTTTTTTTTTAGTAACAAAACATCAAGATTGAATAAAAGGTTACCTTTTCAGAGCTGGGAATGAGTTTTCTAAGAGTGGAAAGCTGAGCATTAATTCTGTCTCTGCGTCTTTTCTCAGCTTCACTATGGCTCCTAGAAGCACTTGCACTTGTATCTTCTTCAAACTGTTGATACCAATAACAAGGGTTTTCATAAAGTTGAAAGGAGGAGGTATCTTCACAAGAATTTGGAACCATTGGAAGTAGAAAAGGTGAAGCAGCACCAACTTGTTGAAAATGAGTCTCAGTTTCAGTCTCAGGCCAATATTCAGAACATGAGGAATTATCCACCATCTCCTATCTTCTAATTATTTCCTTTTCTCTCCCAATGATCTTGGCATATCTTGTGTTTTAATTTAAAGAACCATATATAAAAAAGGAGATTTTGGTGTCACTGTTTATGCACTAGTAGAGTGATTTGATGCTGATGTGTGTAATATCTAGTAACCTTTAATTGGTCAAATGAAAAATCATATTTGGCCTTATCACTTATCACCATGTCATTTCAATGTGACAATAAAGTTTTTCGTCTGAGCTCCCTTTACCAACAGACACTTCAATGGACAATAGTACCTTGAATTCCAAGGGACCATTTACACTTTTATGGCAGTACATACAATTTTAGGTTTGCTCCATAGAAATATATAATTTGATCTTTGTAATAGCATATAAAGCCCCCACAGAATCAGGCTACAGATGTTCCTGTTGTTAGACAAGTATAAAATATATATATATATATATATATATATATATATATATATATATATATATACAAAAATGTCATTAATTAAAGGGATATGAAAACTGAAAGTCGCACATAAAGTGATTTCTATAAAGTATACCTAATGATGATGAAGGGAATTTAACTAAAAAAGTTTCTAAGTCCAGCTTGTCCTGATAAGTCATCCCTTCATAGACGATATATGGATATAATAATAGAGTTATCTTTATAGTGGGGAATATAAGATGTTCTTTTTTTCCTTGTTCATGAATTTTGTGATCAATCATTTTGATGTGTAGAGTTTTAGTCTCTTTATATAAATGTAGCATATCCAATTAAGATTTTCCCTGCAGAAGAGTACAAAAGAGCTTTAATTAACTACTGCCCCTTAAATCATGGAGTAGGGTCACAATTACTCTCCTCGTAACTTCTACCATAAAGAAGATATAAAATATTGACATGACTAGAAATCTACCATTCCCCTTCCATAAAAACAAATAGAACTGTGTGGTCCTTCTAGTTCCCCATTTCCAATTTTCCTCTTAATTTGATGTATAACTTACTTTCAAGTGCTGCTGCATTTAAGTTCTCTTACTTAGTAACCTCTTCATTCTCTAACTAGGCCCCCATCATTTTGTCCAATTATCCTTATATCCTTACATCTTTGTCGGTGTCACAGTAGAAATGAGGGAAATACTGAAAGAAAAAAAAAAGAAAACTTAGTGAAATAACGACAAGTCTACGAAGGTGTGTACCAAAAGAGGATTAGGACACAAGTTGGATACGCATGCAATGAAATTTCGGCAGCATCAAATAGGAAAGGACACACTGCACATGCCACTGGCCAAAATCAAAATGTAACAGTTACCATGAACGCAATTTGCTCCACCAAAAGGAAAGTGGGTGTTGGAGTTCGGCATTTGTGGGGGGGGGGGGGTGTTTAAAAGCATTGAAACGTATTGCAATAATTCAAGACGTGATTGCAATAAAAGAAAATTTAACTTCACTCAATCAATAGATTCAGCAAGATGGTATCCGAACCATAGATGCTTGAAAATTTCAATGAAGTGCAACAACTATTCCTCTTAACCTATTGACAAACCATGTAAGCTCGTGGATTTTAAGTTGAACCAGCAACGATATTTTACAATTGCCTAATGAAACTATATCACAAAGTAAAAATCAGGTAATCAGACAGCGCAATAACATTATTGAAGAGCATCCTTAACAATAAAAAACTCAATATAATTCCACAAGTGAGGTCTAAGAAAGGTAGTGTATATGCAGACTTTAGCCTTATCTTGAAAGTAGAGAGGCTATTTTCGATAGACCCGGACTCCTATACAACATCTTTACTATATTCAAATACACCCTAACCTCCAGACACCCATTCCACATGAGAACTAAGAAATCTAGAGGAGCCATGGCCACCTATAGACATGACAACAGAAGCAGTTCTTGTACATAACTTTGCTAACATTGGTCCTCACGAACGGGGACAAAGCTAGCTCTTCAGTTACGAGCTCGACTAAATCTCAATAGCTTTGATTCAAACCTTATTTTTATCTTAAGAAATCTATTAAACATATATATATGTATGTATTATCAATTTAGAACCTCTAACTTAAAAGAATAAAATCCAAAACTCATAAGTTTTAAATTCTACTACTCATGAATAGGTGAAAATGACAAGTTGTACGTCCCAACAAGTACAGGTGCCATTTATGCCATTCTGCCAATTAAAAAAGAACATACTATGCGAAAGACAAGATACCCTGAGGAAAATTAAAACAACCAGCCTGGTTTTGGAAGCCCCCTTTTCCTATCATCAAACAAATTTGTAGGCGCCTCAGGAAGTCCAGAACTCTTTTCCCCTCACTTTCTTGCAGGGCCTCTACAAATTTGCTCCCAAGCTCTAGTTTAGAGACATTTTATCCATTGTACCGGCTGAGAACCTTGGGAGTCCTAAATTTCTCTCCCACCTTGAGAGTCCTAAATTTCTCTCCCGCTATAGATAGCGATCTCTTCAAGGACGGTTCTGTTCTAAGAAAGATACAACCCCCTGTATAAGTTTTGGAAGTTACTCGTGGACGACCATTTGAAACTTCTGAATCTTTCTTGATGACCGAGTTTGACCACCAAGCTGCACTGGTTCCTCTCTTTCAAAGATAAGCGGATAAGTAATTCACAGTAGGGATATTATTTTCAGACTTCAGCTCCCATCATTTGTCAGGTCCAAACATGATCACCATTAGCAACTAAAATATTGCTATAATAAAATTACAGAATATGTCTTCGTAAAAGCAGCATATGAGAGAGATATATGAAGTGCTGAACCTTCTGTAGTGATGCACTTATTTGGGATGTGCTGGTAGTCAGCCTGAAGTAGTATGTAATAAATTATGGTGATACAATGTCAGCTATTCTCCATGTAT
The DNA here is from genome assembly GCA_032618575.1 of Nicotiana noctiflora. NCBI lineage: Eukaryota > Viridiplantae > Streptophyta > Magnoliopsida > Solanales > Solanaceae > Nicotiana > Nicotiana noctiflora. The sequence continues at coordinate 189,917 of JASVEL010013879.1, forward strand.
ATCTACATATATTATACAAAGCATCTCATAAAAAAAAATTAAAAAAAAATCATCGAATTTTCCCTTGGAGTTTGATATCATTGCTGGCTGTCCAATAACTATCAATAGACTCAACCCCCATCCCCCAAAAGCGACAGGAAAAAAAAGAAGAAATAAAATACTCTATGAAATGCCTTCAATAAATTCTTGAACAATGAAAACGGCCAAAACTAGCAAGGACCCAAGCAGCTAGAACTTTAATCAAATAGTACTAGATATAATTGATGCAGATAATATGCCAGCTATAGCAAACCGTTTCACTTGGTCAAAAGTTAGGATGTCAAGAAAATTGCGCAGAATATGATGCAACGAAGTCTGGCTATTATCTTTTCGTGATATGAAAATAACTTTGGGGTATTGATCACTATAATATGTTAGTAACTTTAAGAAGTTTGTAGGAGGCCATAAACCTTTTATATATTTCTTATTTTGGGAAGGCATTAGAAATATTCAGATATTATCTCACTGGCCTTGGAACATCACATTATCTGGTTCCGATACATATGTTCTGTGGAGAAAGGAGCAAACTGGCAAAGCTTCCCTTGAGCAATTCAAGAAAAGCATATGTTGCCCATGTTCCTTCTCAGTCCCAATAGCCTAAACAACAAATGTCTACTGCCTGACGACAAATATGGATTCTAACTGAACTCTTCTAATACAAAAGAGGAAGCTTCTGCGAGATTATGTGGAAGCCCTGAGATGTGAAGAGGAATTGTGCAAGGCTAAGACCGCAAATAAAAGGTAATCAGTTGCTGATGCTAATACTGTTTTTTTTCTTCAGACAACTAACTCAACATAGAGCAAGGAGTAAAGTTATCAGGATAAGTGATCAAATATGGAGGAGGATCACTAAGTACAATTGAGCACTAGGAGTGTCTACTCACATTTGTTAGTGAAGATGAAATTTATAACACACTGCTAAGTGGCCAAGCATAAAGCCCCGTGTCCTGATTGTTTACAGCAGAACTTTACCAATAAAACTGGCTTTTAGTGAAGTCACAGTAAATTGCATCTTTCAACAATCTTTTGTAACCATTGGCGGTGAGCTATCTGCTGCTCTTAATTCTACCACTATCATTTAGTTCCTAAGGTAAAGACATTACAAGGACTTCCAGCCAGTATCATGAATGAACATTTACACACTGATTTTCAAGGTTATCACTAAAACATTGAAACCGCTCATGAGATCTTTGATCAGTAATTGTCACTTTGTCAGAATGCTAGTGGAATGAAGTAGCATTACAGATACAGGACTTAGTGCTTTATTTATTTATTTTTGATAAGACAAGATGGAAAAGACTTTTATATAAGGGGTAAACTCATAAGATGCCAAAAGAACTATAATAAGCTTGAAGCCATTAACTATGGCACCTAATTTACGATGATTTTTAATGGTATCAGCATATTATCTGTAATGCTGCAAAACCAAAAGCTTTGAGTACATCCATTGAAAAAGAAAACAGTTTTCTTATCATAAGCTTGAAGCTGTGAGCTATGTCCACCTTCATTGGACCTATGTTTCCCACAATTTTATAGTAATCCTGGGAGTTGAGTTAAGGGGATTCTATGCCTCCTTACCTGTTCCGCTCGCCATTGAGGCCTTCACATGTTTGTTCAACAAATATAGCTCAGCAGGAATTTAATTTCCTCCATAGATTGGACATTTTTTTTGTGGGTTGTCTCTTTATTAGTGTTTGCTGTTAATGAGAACTCCATCTATACTCCTTGTCAAACAGGTTGTAGATCAATTTGGAAACCTGGTTTATTCCTAATATGACAAAAGTGCAAAGGATTTTGTGATTTACCTGTTGATGATACTCAAAGATCAGCCATTGGTGGTTTTCAACAGGCACGCCGTTCCTGTCAAATATTAGGCACCCCGCTTATCTCTTCCTAGCTGAATCACTGATGTTGCAAAAAGCTTGCAGAGAAGATCTTAGGTAAAATATGAACTTGATCAAATCACGGATCCAGGGTGGCTAAAAATGGTAAGCTTGTTTTGTTTGGTATCCACACATGTTGGTTTAGTCTCTTCATATTGCCTAAACAGAAACAGGTTATCAGAGCTATTCCACAACTGTTCCAAAAATACTGCTATTCTTAATCAAATTTGGCATATCTTCTGAAAAGGATTCTCACTGCAATTAATGGATCATTCAGTGTTTGACCTAGACATAAAAAAAAAATTGGGCAGCTCAGTTCCTCATAATTGCTTAATTGCTCATGGAGTTAAAATCCTCTAGAGCACCAGATTTTTTATTCATTATCAAATTGCACATGGTTGTAATATTTCTGTATGCTATAATTCTTCGCATCTGATGCAAGATCAAGAATAGAATCCATTCAAGATTAGGATTTCGTTTCCGTAAAGATTATGATTTGTTATTTCTTATTTCCTAGTAATTTAATTCTTATTTTAGTAGGATTATATTTGTAGTTCTAGTCAAACTAGGATTGTTCATTGGTATCCCATTCTTACTATAATTCTTTTTCCAATTTTAATTAGGATAGGTCTTCTTAGCCTTATTCTTATTCTAGTTTAATTAGGATTAATTTTCCTTAACCTTACCAATTTTACTCATTGTAAGGCCTATTTAAAGGGCTTAATATGCTGAAAATAAACGTTGGTGATTAGTTTTTCTAAGTTATTACTTCAAAAACGTAATTTACTTTTTATTTCATTGTTCTTCCTTTATTCTAACGCTTCTTGCAATCTTGCGGGATTGGGGAACGTGACAACATGTGGGTGAGGTTTCTTTCCATCTTACATTCTTCTAACGTGAGTTTGAAGAACGCTTTCGCTAGTTTTGTGAAAAACTTTAGCGGGGTACTTTTGTTTTTCTCTCTTCTTTGTACTTGAGAGGTGCAAAACCTTGAAAGTACATCAGCATCCTTTAGGACCATGGCACTTGTTTTTCTCTACTAATTGCTGCGACAGCCATATTGACTCTAAAAGTAGCAGTTTCAACTGTGGAATATGGCTGGCAATAACCAACTAGAGTCAGAGCAATGCTCAGACGGAGTGTTGGCCGGTGAAGAAATCTCATGTTCATAGGATGATGGTTGCGGAGATGAGGATGCTTAGGTGAATGTGCGGGCTCACCAGGTTAGATAAGATTAGGAACGAAGTTATTCGGGAGAAGGTGGGGGTGGCCCCAGTGGATGAGAAGATGCGTGAGGCGAGGCTTCGGTGGTTCGGGCATGTGCGGAGGAGAAGCCCCGATGCCCCGGTAAGGAGTTGTGAGCGGCTAGCGGTGGTCGGTGTAAGGCGAGGCAGAGGGAGGCCTAAGAGGAACTGGGGAGAGGTAATTAGACAGGACATGGCCAGGATGTGTATTTCCGAGGACATGACCCTTGATAGGAAAGTTTGGAGGTCTAGTATCAGGGTTGTAGGATAGGAGCTTTTAGATTTTTCGTACTCCTTCCCCGGGGTGGGTGAGGCGTGGTAGAGCCGCCATAGATGATTAGTGTGTGTTCTCTTATGTTTAGATGATTTTTATGCGTTGTATGATGGGATAACTAATGCGGTTTTTGTTTTGTTTTGTTTGTTTGCCTTTCTTTTCCATGCGCCGAGGGTCGATTGGAAACAAGCCTCTCTGCCCTCTCGGGTAGAGGTAAGGCCTGTCTACATATTACCCTCCCAGACCCCACCTTGTGGAAATATACTGGGTTGTTGTTATTGTTGTAGTCAGAGCAATGCTCAACTTTGGTGGGGCTTCTAATGGTTCGTTTACCATGTATAATTCAACAAGGCAGAGGCCTCTAGGTTGGCTACAGTATTTTGTTTCGCTAATTGTATTTCAAGGATGGCTTCATTCTTTGGCTTGCAATTCTAGATAAACTTAAGCATGACTCAAAAGATAAAAATTGTGGATGCTGATAGTTGTTCACGTAACAAACATCCTGAAAATGTAGCACATCTCTGCTTTCAAGTGAATAATATCACTCCAACTGGCAGCATCTCTTAAAACGGAGGCTAGTACATAGAGATATTTGCCTTTGGACGGAGAACTCAATTGGTTGAGTCAGAGTACTAAACGAAGAGAACCGCGCAGCTGTATCCTGAAGTTCTCTTCGGTGACAATTTACTTCCTATGATAGGAGTGGAAGGAATCAAAGAGTGCTTCAAAATTAAGCTCAATCAACTAAAACCCCCTTTATCTGTGATCCAAGAGAAGTTGAGTACTTGCCACAAATCGAAAATTAGAGATAAGCAGGAGATGAACTTAAGATTGGTCTTTTCTCTACATATTTTCTAACTGTAAGGACTAAAGAGTATCCAGTCTGAGCTCCATTTGTATTTATTTTTTTATTCGTGTGTGTGTGTGTGCGTGTGTGTGTGTGTGTGTGAGAATGTGTGTGTGTGTGTGAGAGTGAGAGAGAGAGAGAGAGAGAGAGTAGTAAACAACCAGTTCAGACCACAATGCCTCACGGAGGACAAATTGAGCAATCAGTTGGTTTATAGCAGCAGGTGAAATTCTACCTTGTCTAGAACTACATCAACAATGGGATATTAAAAGTGCAAAGCAAGAATAATTATACAAGAAAGGAGAGGGAGAGAAAGAAACATACTGTTGCTGAAAGCCCCCAAAGACTTGAGGAAACAGCTACTGGACAAAGAAGACTGCAGAAATTAACAGTCGCTGACGCTGAGGAACAGTGTACTCAGCACCGGTGCACTTGGAACACTGCTTCTTCTTCACTTGCAAAGTGAATTGTGCACATGGGGGCCCCGATGTTATCCTCCAATATATTTTTCCTAATGAGATCTGAATTACCAATGATCTTATTGTTTTCCATGTACATAAAACCAAGCACCAAATACATAGCTACTGTTTTCTCTTTTCTTTTTTTTTTTGGTCTCGAAAAAGAAAGTCATTTCTAAAAGAATAAATGGAAATTAAGAAATTAAACTTAATTTACATGTAAATGAAGATTAAATTCACAAGTCTTAGATGCTTTTGTTTATTCACTATGATAATTTATTTCTTGTCAGACATATATAATTTCCATTGCGAATTTCATTTATTCACTGCAAAACCTATAAGAGGAATATGTTTAATCCATTTTTTGGGCAACGCGCAACTTTATTACTGTCCAGTTATTGCCAAGGAAACTGTCCAAGAAAAACATGTTAGACCAAATTCTCCCAGAAACTTATCATTCTTTCTTTTAAAAAATAAATTCCCACACCTTCCCACCTCCCCAACAATAAATAAAAATGAAAAAGGATTCTCTGATGCTAAATGCATGAACATCACAGCAAAATTGAATAAAAGATTTACAGCTTCTAAGAAAATACGTAGCTGCGCAGATTTCAACATGAATTAAAGATAGAATTGAATTATTTGTTTCCCCGGACAGAATAGACCCATAAATATTACTCCGATTGCCTTCATCTGTAACGCCCCACCGTGCCTGTATATATGACTATCTACTTTAACTAAACCTAAAGAAAGGAGGACCATCTCTTTTATTCTAACCGCCAGATCAGAGGCAAAATATTTTTCCTTTAATTAGTAACTTCAAGACTGAAGTCACTGACAAAGTACACATACAATCTAGAGTAAAATTTATAAAGAACAAGGAAAACCAGAAAAAGACAAGATAAGACAAAGTCTAAGTATGTTGCAACAAAATTCATCTCTTGTATTTATGGAAACAAAGATTTTGTAATCATTTGGTACCATCACAAAAGATTGATCGTACAGCAGCCTTAAAATCTTCATAAAACCTTTGCTCCGAGAACATGGAGGCTTGCTTCCTGGCAGCAGCAGCTATCTCCAGCCTCTTATTCTCTGGCATCTTAATGACTTCAACAATGGCTTCAGCGTATTCCTCCACGCCCTGGGCAAGGAATCCAGTCTGCTTCCCATTTTCTGGTAACACAATATCCATCCTTGGTCCAGCTGAATTATGTGCTGAACGAAACCGAAAAATTTGAAGTCAACTAAATAAGTCAGACTCAAAAACAGAGCAAGACAGAAACCACACAACATGACTAACCAATTGGTATCGCGCCAGCAGCCATGTATTCAACTACACTTATGCCAAAGTGCTCATCTGTCATGGAATGAATTCCAGCTACAGCACCACCCAAAAATCTGACCAAATCACTGCACGAACAAAGATTAAAAAACAAAAATGAAGCTTCTTAATTATGTCTATCATGTATTGAAGTGATGGAAATGGATAATCTACCTAAACATCTCACATTCTATGTCTAAACACACAGAGCTAACAGAACTACAAAGATATCCAATCCAGCTGGTTAAGCAATTTACCCCCATGTATATATCCTCTTTGTGTATTACATTACCTGAACATCCAGCCAATTTTTATTTATAACAATTCCTTTTTCTTTGTTTTTGTTTGGTGGTGGTGCTGGGGGTCTTGTGTGTGTGTGTGTGTGTGGGAGGGGGGGGGGGGGGGTAAGCCAAGGCAATAAAAAGAAAGTCCAATAGTCCATCTCTTATGAAACCCTTACCTTGAAAGTTATAGCTTCAAGCAGTTAAAAGAAAAGTTGTGGTCCTGAAAATTCAGTAAAATCATGCCTTGGAGTTCAAGAATTTCAGACAAACAAAATGGAGTTGCACCACTAACCTGTACATGACATTCTTGTGGAACTCAACATGATCATCCACATTCAGTTTAATAGCTAGGTCCTTCAGATTTTGCAACCTTTTCTCATCTGCTTCATTCCTACAACTACCCACTAATTGGATAATTGGCCTTGGCAGATCTTGGTCTAACTTCTTGATGGCAACTGCAAACGCCTCAAGTTGGAGTGGGTGTGCCTAATTCACAGAAAAACTAGGTTTTACAAGACTTTCAAGATTGCAATATACCTTGAAACACCTGCAGAAGTATGGGTACCTTGAATTCTACAAGGACCACATAAAATGCCCACCTTCTCTGGACGGAACTGAGCCACAGATACTATCTTCGGAGGTTTCATTGACTTTTCCAGTGGAAGCGCCTGTCAAGAGCAGTGTCAAGTTTGTCGTTAATATTGGCCATGCAAAAATGCAATTGCTTACTGTCCAACCCAGGCTCAACAGACTAACAGAAGAAATAATAAGACCTAAAAAGGAATAGAATAATGTCATTTCCCTCAATTTTCAACAAAGGCAAGATTCACGAAAGTCCAAATAAGGATCGAAATGAGAAATTCATCTGAAAAGTACATCGAATCCTAATTTCATCATATACTTCATTAATGCCAAAATGCAGGACAGTACTATAGCAAAAAATTAGCCTCAACTCATTAAATTAATAAAATCTACAGAAAAAAGGGAAAGCATTAATAACTTTAGGTGTCAGGAGGAGAAATACGGGTTATATTAGCACCAAAAGAGTTAAAAAATACAGACCTGAAGCCTAGAAGTATCACAAGGAGGATACACACGCCTAATTCGAGCTGGTATTCCCCACAGCTTCTCAATATGAGATTGAGTCCATGAAGAATTAACCATTGCTAGGTGAGCACAAGAACCAACAAAGCTGTACAGCCAGCCAAACAGTGTATAGTAAACAACCTTGAACCTGGATAGTATCGCACTGCCAGAAAAGCAATTTCATGAGCTTCATGCACAGATACAAGGCAGAGAAAATGCAAAAATATTACAATCTTATCATATTCATTCCCTAGGATATATAATTTCAGAAGACCCACTAATGCGTCTAGATGTACACTATCATGGAGAAGCGGAATAACATCTTGCCATTATATCTTCTTACGACTGCCAGTTAGTAAATGGCCACATTAATTTGGTAAAAAGATACGCATACATGAAACAAGGTCAACTGACAACATTGTTAATACTAGAAAAGAAAGAAAAAAGGACACAAGCAGATCAACAGTTTCTCATAGGGGCGTTAGGCACCACTTAGTTGACAGACAATGACAAAGGGTTGTCTGACTAAGCATGGCCTTTTCCTTTTGTTTGAATAGCCCATTCTCATTTTTCTTCAAGGTAGACCAACCTTTAGGTTAAGGCTGGCATGTGGGCCGGTTAGGCCCGGGACCAGCCCAGTCCCGTGAGCTCATAGGGGTAGTGGGCCTAAACGAGCCTAACCATTTAAGCCTGGGACCAGGGGTGGGCCTGCTTAGTGGGCTGGTTCTTTGAAGAAGCCCATGAGGACCAGACCGTTTGGGCCCGGGACCGGGTGTTAAGTGGGCCGATTCAACCGTACCTAGCTGGTCCTAAACGGACCCAACGGCTATTTTTTTCTAACCGTTGCAACATTCAAAATATGGTCGTTGGCCTGCAAAAATAGTCGTTTGGGCTTTGTAAAATAGCCATTTAACCTCCAACTTTTTACCCCAAACTTTTTATAATTACACTTTTTCCTATTTTCAACTATAAATACCCCTCATTCTTTCATTTTCCACACAAAATCATCAATCTCTCTCTAATTTTCTTCTATAATTGGTTACTTTATTGTTGCAATTTGTGTGAAAAATTGTGAATTTAAGTATTCAAGTCTTCGACGATAATTAATTTTAAACAAGTTGTTCGTCAATTCGGTAAACTCGTTCCAACTCTTTAATTTTAATATTATAGTTTTGTTTGTTTTATTTACTTTGCATAATTATAATTAAGATGGCATATTCCTTAAAAAAGATGTTTAGTAAAAATAAGGGGAAATCCAAGTGTGGTGAATCTAATTGTTAATCTATTCCTCCTCTAATTCCCCGGACTCCCCTACCCAAACCCCATACCCGCCCTCCGCCTGCACAAATTCTTGATGGTGATAATACTTTATTACAATTTACTGAGAGTCAATATGTGTATAATGTTGGAGGTGGTGAACACTTAGATCATGAATATATGAATTCTTTTCATGGTAACCCAACTATTGATGAAGAAGATGAGCAGGAAATAGATTTGGATGAAACGATACCGGATACCGGATAACGATCCACTCACTAGTCATGTTGTTGAAGTTAATCCAACTAATCCAAATGATGCCCCGTCTGACCTCCATGTTACTACCCCTACTTTTTCTAGACAACCTTCTAAAGGACCAAAACATCTCTTGTTTGGCCATGTTTTATTCAAATAAGAGAAAAAAATAAAGCTAAATGTAAAACTTGTGGCAAATAGTTAGCTTTTAGCTATGTTACTTTGAGAGAGACACATAATGATACACCCTCAAGATAAAGTTAAATATCTTCAAATGAAAGTTGCGGCCGGGAGGACAAGTCTACCTAGCCAGCCTGACGCTAGTACCGGGTCAAATCAATAACACTGTTACCGGTTGTATTTTATATTATGACCCAAGAAAAAATAGGGAAGAATTGGCAAAAACGGTTACTGTTATGTGTTTACCCTACAGTTTTCCGTTTTACCCTCACTTTGTGCATTATATTAGAAAAGTTTTTAATCCTACTTATAAAGGATGGCCTCGCACAACCGTAAAGAGCGATATTTATAAATATAAAGAGGAATATAAACAATACTTACGCTATTTATTTACTCATATTAATTGTCGTGTTGCTACTACTACTGAAATTGGTAGAAGGGGTAATGACTGTAATTATATTACTATTACCAGTCATTCGATTGATGAGGAATGGATAATGCAAAAGCGCATTATTGCTTATAGAATAATTAATTAACGTCACACAGGGCAGTTCATTTCTAGCACGGTTACGGATATTTGTAGATATTTTTGTTTTAGTGATAAAATAATGTCAATTTCAATGGATAATGCTACTAGTGACAGAGGGTCTTTCGGAAACAACATCTCTGCCCTATCGGGGTAGGGGTAAGGTCTGCGTACATATTACCCTCCCCAGACCTCACTATGTGGGATTTTACTGGGTAATTGTTGTTGTAATGCTATTGCCTACTAGTAACACTAATGTTGTAGCCTTGCTTACCACTACACTAAATCCTGTTAGTAACATTTTTCATGCTAGATGTATTTGTCATACTTACTATTTAATTGTGGGTGATGGTATGACAATTTTAAATTTTGAAATTGAAAGATTAAAATGGCTCTTCACTGCCTTTTTTATTCAAACCGTAAAAGTAGACTTAGAGAATATTTTAAAAGATGTGATGAATTTGGCCTAAGAGAAAGAAAAGTTCCTAAACCTGGAATTACATGTATGAAAGTTTTCTTGTTGCATATGAATATAGAAATCCCATAAACTCAACGTTTAATGCTCATGTAAGTGATGGTGATGAGCACCTTACAAATGCGGATTGTGCTAATGTTAAAATGCTTGTAAATCTTTTAGAAAGATTTCGTATTGCTACAAATGAATTTTCTGGGCAATATTATCCTACTATTTTTAACTGTTTAGTTTATCTTGCAAAACAAGCAAATTTGTTTGCTTATTTTTCAGAGGGTAGGAAAATTTATGAACAAGCTATTGATTCTATGAGAAAGAAATTTAAAAAATATGTTTTTCCTATTCCCCCTATTTATGGTATTGCTGCCTTGTTAAATTCTATTATGAAATTAGGAGGTCCTCAATATTGGTATCAATCTATTTATAATGGTTTAGCACTTGAAGATGAGGAGTTGTCCACTTTCGAACGCACAAGCCTCAATTAAAATAAATGTTCTAACTATTTATAGTGCTTATCAAATTGCAATAGATAATGCTAGACCAAATGTTCCAACTCCTTCTTCTAGTTCTCACTCATCTAAAAGAACTGCGGGATTAAGAGCACTTACTGCTTGGGGCGGGTTCAAGGGTTCTCAAGGTTGTAGCACTAGTGATTGTTCACAACTAAATGAGCTTGAAATTTATTTGTCACATGGAATTGAGGAAGTGAATCCCAACGGCTCATTTAATCTTTTGGAATGGTGGAAGGACAAAGAAAAATACTTTTCCATTCTTTCAAGGATGGCCCGAGATATTTTAACCGTTCAAGCTTCAACAGTGGCATCGGAGAACGCTTTTAGTCAAGCAAGACTTCGACTCGGTGATCATAGGGCGTCTACGAGGGAGAGCTTGAAAAAATCAATATTTTTCAGAGATTGGATCCGTTCGGAACGAAAAAATTTTGGACTTGTTGAATCACAACCAACCATAGGTAGACGAAGCTTACAAGGAAATGCTAGTTGAACTTGCGGACGATGCAGCTTCGCGCGGAAGCGATGATGAATAAGCTTTTTTTCAACCACCACCAACGGAAAATCCTCCGAACCTTGATGGTTTCATGAAATTTGTAAGAGATACCATGTAAAATTAATATGTAACTTGTATTTTGGCACATCTTGATTAGTTCTTTCTCTTCTCAATGGTGGTATTAGCACATTGTTGTGCTCATTCCATTGGGGGAGGGGGGACAAAGAAAGATTGGGCCATGTTTTGTTAATGTCATGATAATAAAAATTATAACGCATCCCTTTGAATATCTCTTTACAATATTTTATGTTTTAAATTTGAATTAAAAAGTTTTAAGTCACAATTATATAATATAATTTACAAGGAACTGCCTTAGATAAAAAAAAAATAATAGGCCAGGACCCCATATATATATAAGCTATATAATATACAAGAAATTGCCTTAGATAAGAAAATGGAAAAAAAATAATAGGCCAAGCCCATATAGGCCCACATAGACCCCAGGACCGGCCCACTTAGCCCGGAACCATTAGTTCGTGGTTCCGGTCCGGAACGAAACCCAGGACTGCTAAGCCCGGCCCACGAAGCCCGTGCCCACTTAGGACCAGCCCACGAGGCGCGTTTAGGTCGGGTCCCGGCCCACCAGTCAGCCTCATTTTTGGTGCGTTAGTAACATAAACTTCCATCAAAATGACTATTTGACTTGTTAGCATGAAATTCTACAGACGGCATACTTTACAATACAAAAGGAAAAGGTACAGATCTATTATAGATGGCATATTATGATAATATGTAGTACCTCTTGGCAATCAAGGAATCATTGTTGTACATTGAACTGCGCCCACGAACACGAGATAGCATGTCTAAACTGATAGTTGGATAATGAGTATAGGAAAAAACTTTGCATCCAAATATACGGGCAACTGGATAAGTAAAAGCATATCCGCTAGTATCAAAGTAATATAAAGGTGTATATTTGCACAAAGCTTCCCAAGAAAGGTAAATCGATCCAATGCTTTGACCAATCATTGTGAAACGAGGGTAAGTGTTTTCTTCGACCCACTTTCTCCTATGCAAATGGACTACCTGATGCAAACTGCAGGAAATCAGTAATCTTGAGCAAAATGACACTGAATGTCAATATATCAAAGTTCCAAAAGAATAACTACATTATGCAGCAATTATCTCGACAGGATATTATATGTGTTTGTGATTAGCACCATCAAACATATACCAGTAATGAAGCATCAAAAAGATGAATATAAGATGCAGCAATACTAGTGATGTCATTAGTGCGTTTAAAGCGCGCTTAAGACCTAAAGCGAGGTTCAAAACATGTTGAGCGCTTTGCCTCGCTTTGCAGGCGCTTTAGTGTGGTATCAAGGCTCTAAGGCATATTTTTCCTTGCCAATGAGTGTAATCCCGAAATGGCGACACTAAACAATTGATATTTCAATTTGTCGTAAAAGAATTTCAATTTTTTTGTCCATATATTTTTTATTCATGCTAATATTATTGGTCTTGGACTACATATACATATTTTTACTTTTTCTAGAGTTGCACCTTTTTTCGTTAAAGCTCATGCTTTATTTGCGCTTTGCGCTTAAAGCTCCCACGGGCCCTAGGGCTTTTTTACGTTTTTCGACTTTAATAACACTGAGCAATACAAGTAACAGGGGAAGGAGTATACAATACAGATATCTCAAAGCAGCTACAAACTAACATAAATAAATATTATATTTCTAAACAGAGTATAAGTGCATTCCTGGTGCAACAATAAAGAATGTTGAGAATTTCAGTGACTTATCAGGGATAGAAGAAGAACAAAGACTATGTGATACTGTTGAAATCCCCGGTAGTAAAATGCCAGTATCAGTATCTGGGAGTTGATAGCTTCAACACTCGATACTAGTGGTGGAGTTTGGGTGTGTGGGGGGTGGGAGGAAGATGAAGAAACGGGAGCGAAAGTGAAAAAGGAAGTTGTTTGTTTAGCTGAACAGAAAGGAAATACGACAATTTTCTATTTTGTGACTTAATGGTTGAAAGTATTCTATTTAATACTACTTTCACAACTTTTAATAATTTAAGTTAGTTATACTAAAACTTTTGAACTTTAATGCGACATTTCCTATCAAAGTATAATTTTTCAGCCATTACTTTAATATTATTCCACTATTGCGGATAAAATATGTAAGTCAAACAATCCCTAGAGTTCGTTTCAAGTCAAACAATATCATGAAAAATGAAATAATGGAAATAATATCATGTACGCAGAGTAAAACCCACCGAGAAGTAAAGGGTACCTTAGGAGGGTGGATTAGTTTGACTCCAAATCGATCAAGGGCACGGCCACTAAGGCTGTCAGGTGAAGCATCATGATCTCCTGTATATATGACACAGTCTAGATTCGGGTTTTCATCTTGGATGGCTTTCACAGCGCACCATAAGACTCGTTCTCCACCACCTCCGTCATTGGTGTATGGGTGGAAGACCCCAACAGCTTTCTTTCTATTTCTCCAGCCATTGATTACCATAAACAATAATCTTACTGCTTGACCAATTACCACCGTTACAGCAATAAAAGCACTGAGCACAAGCCAATTTGCCATATATCTTTTTCTCCGCTTGCGGTTCTCAGACACGTGTTTTTATCGAATTACACTGCTTTCACAATAGGTTGCTGAAGTCACTGATTCTTTTGGCTTTAAGAAGCAGAAAGTATTTTCAAAATTCTATCAAGGCAATAACTTCAAATCAACAAGCAACAATAACTGGATCAAGTTATTGAAGAAGGCATTAAGAAGCAGAAAGTATTTTCAGAAAAGTAATTGTCTCCAAATTTCTTTCTTTTATTATAGTCATTCCAAATATTCTCCTTTTTAATCCAAAGAGAACTAAATAATCTCTCAGAAAACTCAAATTTGGAGATTTTCCTTTACCTTCTGAATATTTCACTCTTGATAAGGTTATCACTACAAATCCTCAAGTAACAAAATATTAGGAAAATAAAAGATCTATGACCTAAGAAGCAAAATCTACCTAACGACTACAGTATTACTTATTCAGGAAGTCCGTAAATCTCATAATATACTTATCTAAGCCATCCATGATTATCAAATAATAGGTTCAAATTCATTTAAATTCCAACGTGAAGTTACTTAAAAGGATAAGAAACATGAATTTCACTAATTAAATGAGAAAGAACATCTTGAGTATAACCCAGTAACAATAGCAATTCAGTGTAAGTTCGTATACCACAATTGGCAAATCATTCTCAAATTGAACGGAAAAAACGCAAGCAAAAAACTCAAAAACAAAAAACAGAAGATCAACAGTACAGCCAAAGAGTTAGGAAGAAAGATACCTAGCCGAAGGTCGCACTAGCAGTAAGAGTGAGCCAAATAGCCGATCGGTTGTCATCCTGGTGGAGAAGATGGTAAGAATACAAGAGGTTGGATCGAACCTATGATAAGAAGGGCAAACCAAAACTAATTGTTTTACCTAATTAAAAGTGTACGTACAAAATATGTATTTTATATTTAAGTGTACAAAATACCTATTGTTAGGATTCTATTTAAATTGAATGTCTATCATGTGTATAGTTTTACTTTGTGACTAAGTCATATTTCTCCTATAAATAGAGGGGTCCTACCCCATTGTAAATTATCCCAAAATTCAATAAGAATTTCCTCTCTCTTTCTCTACAATATTGCTCTTGTTCTTTTATTATTTCATAACACGTTATCAGCACGAGACTCTAACCAATTGAGTAGAAGCTTTGGGATTGAGCACAATGATTATCAATTATTTCATGAACTTCCGTCATAATTAAAATTCTGGATTTAAGGTAAGTATTTTACTTTTCTCTTTCAAATTCTTGAAATTCTATAATTTAATTTTATATACAGGCAAAGACAACAAAGTTTGATTATAACTCTAATGGAGTTTAAGAAATTACAACCACCTGAAGTGGCAAAGTTTCTATGCCTTGTCATGATTAAATTCATGTATGATTGTGGGCAAAGAATTGAAAACCTGTCCCATTGAATTTGCTCCATTCTCATTCCCTTTAGAGAATATGATAGCAGTATGTGATAAGTCTGAAAGAAGACAAAATTATTACCGTGAAGGTATCAATAGATGTGGACGTGGCAATAGACGAAATTATAATCATCATCATTGTGATAATGAGAATAATAAGGATTCTCAAAATAATCCTTGTCACGACCCTAGTTCACCAATCGTGAACATGTCGTGATGGCACCCAGTCCCCACGACTAGGTAAGCCTAACACGTTGCGGAATATACAAGCTATGAACACTTAAATAAGAAAACAGCGGAAAAATAGGGAAAAAGATATGTAATCTGTGCCGCTTGGCACATACTGTGAGCACGTGATTTTTGCCTTACTTGAGAAGTACTCCCGGAAAATTCAAAAATAAAAATAGTTTCGTGTTGGGTATGATTTTTGTGATTTTTGTGTTATTTTTATCTTTTGTGTGCACGTTTATTTATTTAAATTAAAAAATATAAAAAAAAAATATATATATGCTAAGTTTTGCATTTTTCAGCGTTTGATATCGAAGTCATGTGATTTACATTTTTGGGTGATATGTAATCGTGTGCGTTAATTGTAGTAAAAAACAGCGGTGTTATAGGTTGGTATATATACATATGTGTATATATATATATATGTATGTATATATACATATATATATATATATATACATACACACATGTACATAATACATCATGAAGATCCGAGTTGGGCCAATTTTAGTCTAAAAGTCAGGCCCAAGTGAATTGTTTCTGATCTGGCCCAAGTATCCGTCCAGTTTCAGCCGGTAACGTTTGATCCGGACCGTTGGATTTTATTATCCAACGGCCCAGATTAATCCGTTAATTCCAAAATTCAGCCAGCTTAGGACTTAACCAAACGGCACCGTTTGGTTTAAGTGAGAGGATCCTGATCGTTGATCAAGTTTGATCCAACGATCAGGATTTAACTACTCAAAATGTATATAAACCCATTTCCATACCCCGCCCCCCCAAGCCAGACCCCCCCTTCTCCCTTCGTCTCCCAAAGGTCCTTAGAGACCAGGCGTAACGCCGCCGTCCGCCACCTTGCGCCGCTTGCCGGAAATCGCCTCACGGCGGTTCCGGTAGGCCAATCGAACCCAAACCAACGCCAAAACCTTCCCCTTACCTTCCCCATCACGATCCCAGCTTCCATTAACCTCGAATCTTGCCGGAGCTCCTCGAATCTTCATTTGAAGATTCGAGTCAACTCGAACTTACGCCAAATCACCCCAAACTCACCCCAAACCCTCCCCGTACCTCCCTCATACCCACGCTAACCTTGGTTTGCTTCGAATCTAACCAGAAATACAAAAGCCCCAAATCCCACCTTCAAGAACCCTAGAATTCGAAAACTAGGGATTTGGTCGGAATTAAAGCAAATTGAAGATAATAGATTTTAATTGGAAGGTTTTCGTTCGAAAATATTTCAATTAAAATCTATTAACTTCAAAAGAAGGCAATTTCAAGTCTCCTCGAGCCCAAGTCCGTGCGTTTTCATTTCTCTTCTCACTGTTTAAGGTACCTTTCTGTCTATTTCCGATTTTTATCTATTAGTATAAGTGTCTATTGATTCCATTCTTTTAGTTAAGTTAGCTACTTTCTCTGTTTTCGTTTCTCCTCCTAATCAAGACCTTTTTATTTGGTCAAATCATTTTCTTTCTGATATGTTCGGCTCATTGTTGTTGTTGTGATTACATTGTGTTCAATCTAGTTAAATTCGTCGAATAGTTGACTCGGATTGTTGCCCCCTGATTCTGCCCCTAGGCATAAGTTGAATATCGATTATTCGTTGTCGATTATATAGCTCGTAATTGATTAAACGAATGTCGCCATCTAATTGCGTAGGTTTGATTATTTGAAATTCTGGATAGTTGATTAAGCTATTGAATCGAATTGGGGTGCTGTGTGATTTGAAATTGAAATAGGTTTAGGATAAATTGGTTATAGCTGAATTGGGACCATATGGTTTAGAGTTAATTCAAATAAACCTGGCCAGCATGTTGGAGGGACTGTCAGTAGATTTGTTTATCACTGTGTGTGCAGTGTAATTGGAAAACATAAGTAACATGGGAGCTATCTGGCAGGGTAAGGGGTTTTGAATAGAAAAACAGGTTACTAGTACGCTTTTGGATTAAAAAAATGAGATTTAAACATTAAGTGATGGGCTGGGCAGAGAATATTAGGGCAAGAAGTTTATTTTACATTCTTAAGTGCTCTTAAGAGCTGGACAATCAGTACATATGTGGAGGTTAAGCAGGCTGGCCTGGCCTTTAGTTTTGGTTATAAATAGATAGACACATTTAGAGAAAAGGCGGATTATAGAGGGAGATTTGAGAGCATCCTGGAGAAGCAAAAACAGTAGCATATTCGTAAACACTTGAGAGGATATACATAGAGAGGTTGGAGAGTACACTGAGAGTGACAAAAAGTCACTGTTTCATTGGTTCTTAGTCACTGTTGGTTGAGTATTTGGCCATTGTTGTAGTGTTGGTTCTTTGTTAGTCGAGTGTTGCTGCCTGGGCTTGCTGTGTGGGGGCTGTTGGTCTCTTAGTTGTGGTTGTCTTTGCTGTTACTTCTTAGCTCTCATGCTATTGTTGTTGGTTTGCTTCACTGGTGGGATTTTGGTGCTGTGATTGCCTCTTGGCTTTTGTTTTTGTTCTATCTCCTGGTTGTTGCCTGGTGCTGTTTGTTGTTGGTGTGTCGATTGGTTGTTAATCCTGCTGTTGGGATTGTGGTTGGCCACTGGTTGCTGTTATTATCTTGGTTGTTGCTGTTGCTGTGTATATAGTGGCAGTGACTGCCACTGATTGTTGTTGATCTGCTGTCTGCTGTGTTTCACCGGCTTAACTGATCTACATTCTTTTGCTTTGACAATTTCCAGGTATTTCACTACTGCTTGAAGTTGTAGACATGAATGGAAGCAATGAAACTTAGCTTATTGTTTATCATATCCTTTTAGCCCATGTTAAAACTTAGTTAAATACATGTGTACTCATTAAGGAGAGCCCGAATATGTAATAAGCTGTATGTGTTGTAACTGTGTTAACTTCATGTTTCCCTAGCCTGTTGTAGTAGAAATGGTCCATTGGAAACACATTATGCGATAGATAGATGAATCAGTGAAATACATATTGTTATAGGTGTCAATTTGTTCAAGTTAAAAGTGTATAATAACTAACATCCAGTGTAGAAATAAATAGAGGCATAATGATGGTAGTTTGGTCGAAAGTTATGAATTAGTAAGTACCACGCTCAATGTTCAAGTAGTTAATTGTAACAATAAGCGTGTAAATCCTGTTTTGTCTATAGCTTGTTAAAAAGGGGAATCAGGACGATTGATGTATCACTCCGTTGCTATTAGATTATCAGTATACTTTAGCTCGTGTATGTCTACTATGATCTAGATCCTTTACACGAAAGCTGGTTATCAATTTGATTAGATTAAAATCGGAAACATGTTCAATATTCTTTTCTTAAATAAAACAAAAGTTTTCTGTTGACTAAATTAGCTTAGCTAATTTGAATAGAAATCGAAGTTTAAGTAGTCTAAGAGCATAGTAAAGAGGAAATCGTCTTCTGGCGTTCAATTTTGAGTCGGGGCTCTATTGAATGGCCCAAATAAAAGAAAATATCAAACTAGTAGGTAATGATAAACGATTAACATTTTCTTTATTAGAGACAAACAAAAATAGAGAATCATAGTTCGCTTCGAGGTTGCCCTTTAAATAAAATGATGAGACGGGCCTCGCCGCATTACACACAGAATTGCGGGGTCCTCAATTAATTATTACAAAAACCTTAGACTTGGAAGGACCGTCTAGTGAATTTCACGGTCCTTTTCTCAAAGTAAATAGACGATAGACTCTTTAGGCACGACTTGAACTAAAAATTACTTTCCTGAATACGGGTGTGCATTTATGTGACCCAGATCTTACTCTCGGCGAAACTGAAATACATTAGAGTCGCAGGCGTACCGGTTACGGTGCGGCTCGAAATGTGTTTTCGTAACGTCGCAATTCTTCTAAAAATTAAAAGCGGAGCATTAAAAGCACATAGTTAAAATATATAAAGAAATCAGATAAAAACAAAAATTGCAGTTGAGCGACCGTGCTAGAACCACGGAATCCGGGAGTGCCTAACACCTTCTCCCGGGTTAACAGAATTCCTTATCCAGGTTTCTAGTTTCGCAGATTGTATTACGGAGTCATAAATTTCCTCGGTTCGGGATTAAACCGGTGACTTGGGACACCATTATTTTCCCAAGTGGCGACTCTGAATTAATTAAATAAATCCCGTTTCGATTGTCCTTTAATTGGAAAAACTCCCTCGTGCCCTCGCGTGCGCGTAAAAAGGAGGTGTGACAGCTCTGGCGACTCTGCTGGGGACGGACCTCGAACTTCGGTTCGGGGTCTAAGAACTCGAGCTCATTTAAATTGTTATTTTGTCTATATCCGATTTTATTACATGTTTAATTAATGTGCTACATGTCTACCGCTTTGATATTCGTTGTACTGTATATACAAACTGCTATATGTTTACCGCTTTGATATTGCGTGAACTGTATATAAAACTGTGCCGAAAACCCGTCTCTTCTTACCCCGGGGATGTGCTTACTGGTTGAGACTCCCCTTTCTGTTAGTGTCAATACCAAAGTAAGAAAAGAGGCAGGATAAGTTACAAAGCCGGACGATCCCGCGGGTCCCCGGTACGTAGCTCCCTCCTCAAATCCGAGTCGTCCGCTCGGGTACACGGTCTAGTATCATTGAAAAGCATGAGGATATTGAGCCTAGATTCAGGACGTTTATTTGCATCATCTCTGACTTAGGGGACTCAACACAGGGGTTGGGTCCGTCTAGGACAGGTAACCCGAAAGGAAAGACCATCTTGCCATATCATATTTGTTGTGAGCATTTATTTAGACTGACATGCTGACCGGGGTTCCTTTAAATACCGAAGAAAAAGAAAAACACGAAAGGAAATAGTATGGGGAAGTAAATATCTTTCAGAAAAATACAAAAATTCAGAAAAAAATACAAAAATACGTTTCACCAACAAGTCCACGAATTTAGTTTGCCAATAAAAGACGGCAGAAGATTGACTTTGCCGACAAAATGGGTTTTTGACAAAATGTGTTTTTGACAATCAATAAAGGAAAGATAGTTGTTTTGACGGACCGAACTACGCGAGTTTGATTCTCACCGAGTGTGAGATACGTAGGCAACCTCTAAACGGGTCCAACTCCCATATATTTCAAAATTAGTTTTAATGGCGGAATGCCAAGACATTTAATTTTGCCTTAACAACCACTCTTTCTTACCAGTCAAATCCTGAGGCCCGTTTCGTTTTTCAGAAAAGATAGTTTTGGGACAAATAAAAATTTCGTTTTCATCTAAGAATTACCTTAAATAAATGTGCAGAATGAGCACGAGTCAGAATACAACCGAAGCTATCATAAACAAGGTCCCCTTAAGTTTGCATAGGTGGTGGAGCGACTTGGGCGAGCAAGGACAAGATGCCGTTAAGTTGTACTTGGGAGATCTAGTAGGGCTGCTGAAAATTCCCCCGAGAGGAGACATCATACGAGCTTTGATCTCATTCTGGGATCCGGCACACAATGTGTTCCACTTTTCAGACTTTGAACTCACACCAACACTGGAAGAATTAGCCGGATATGTCGGAAGACCAAAAGTCCCGATGAGGGAACAATACCTTATTGCACCAAGGGTAGTGACGGTACATCGGTTTTTGGATACGGTAAAGATCCGCAGAACTGTACACAACCCAGACTTATCAGAAGGGTTCTGCACTTTGGCATTTCTGTATGACAAATATGGTCACTATGGGGGCTTCAACAAACACGAAAGCAAAATCTGCAGCGGGGACAATCGATTAAAATGGGAGGAGCATAGACGCATCGCCTTCATGATAGCTTTCCTAGGTTCATTGATATTTCCTAGAAAGGATGGGAATATCAACATACATGTGGCAGGGGTCGTCAGTACTTTGATGAAACAAAACAACAGTACTTTGGCTCCCATGATAATATCAGACATCTTTCGTGCACTCACCATCTGCAAAGCGGGAGGGACTTTCTTTGAAGCATGCAATGTATTGCTCCAAATGTGGATGACCGATCACTTATGCCGCCATCCGCAATTTATGAGGTATAGTTCACCAAAGAAAACTTGTATAGAAGAATTTCCTGCGAGGGTTGAGGGATATGAGTTGCCAGAGGGGATCAGCGGATGGATACGACTTTTGCGTTCGACTACAGCCAGCGGAATAGAATGGACGTTTGGTTGGCTACCCGTGGAAGAAGTCATATATGCATCAGCCGCAGAATCGTATTTATTGCTAATGGGCCTCAACAGCATCCAGCCCTACGCACCGGGTCGAGTATTGAGACAGTTGGGACGATGCCAAATAATCCCGAAAGAAGAAGACCTCAGCCCGCATGTAGTTGAAATTGGACCGGGAGGACAGTTCCCTGAAGCACTGGTCCGAGAGATTTGGAGTGAGTGTCAGACATTAAAAATAGACACTCGGGTGCGAGATCGAGCCCGGGGCGAAGTATCGTCGGAATATCCCGCATGGTATAGTAGAGATCTGGAGCATCAAAGGCCCGCAAAAAGGCCTCACCTCAGGGAGTTTGCTGGAGCGTCACGAGAACAATGGGACTGGTTGGCCAGAGAAGAAGCCTATAGAACAAAGATCAGCAGGATAGAACAACGGACCCAAGAACTCCAATTTGAAATGGATGTGCAAACTGCCGCCAACGAAGGAGATAAAAAGAAATTGGCACAAGAAAACGACTTCCTGAGAGCTCAAATCCAGCAAATGAAAAGGGATGCTGACAGACAGTTGAGGAGTCGGGCAGACGAAAAACTGATAAAGGGTCTGAAAAGCCGGGTTGCCGATGTCCAAAGAGAATTGGAAGAGTCTAAGGCCCAAACAGTGAGAATCCGAGCTAGCTGGAGAAAGGAGGCACATCAACATGCACTTCACCTACAACGGGTGGAAGAGGATTACACTGATATCGTC
>JASVEL010013880.1:0-31169 GCA_032618575.1 Nicotiana noctiflora
ATTTTGTTGTATATGAAAATTTCCTTTGTCGCCAACCCTTTGGGAAGTTCAGGCAGTTATGACCTCATCTCTTTTCACAAATCTGATGAGGTTACAAATAATAATTGATTTAGTAAACGAATTGCATTTTGTCCTAACTTAAATGCAATACGATAGAAGAGTTTGTTTCATCGCTTAAAATTCTCTATCATTTTTGTTCTCTTCAATTCATAGGTTTTTATTCACTTAATTATGTCTTTAACACGCCCTTCACGCGCACGTTTGACTCTTTTTTGATGAGTCAATTAGCACCTCTGATCTGTCTGCTCGGATACCATGTTAAAGTGGAGACCATCTCATCTAAAAGTTTAATTAGCTGTTAGAGAAAACACACTTTTATTTATTTAATTATGTCTTCAACGATAATTCATAGAGGATCAATTAAGGTTAAGTGCATATATTCATTTGTTTAAAAAATAACAATAGTCTATCAAATGAAAAGTTAAAACCCTTAATATAGTACTAATTATTTCAGCACATAGTGCCATGAAAGTTGTAAACTTCATTACTTTGACAAGAAACCTTTTTCTTTTTATTGGGATGGTGATACATGAATTTCAGCAAAGAAGAAGTAGTAGAAGAAGATGGTATAGTACTAGTATATACTGGTATTAGAAAACCAAGGTGTGATGAATAAATAAGCAGCAGTTTATTTACAGAGAATGTTAGAGGAAAAGCACATTAGCCAACAACATGAAACGGAAGTTCATGATTTGTTATTTTAACCCATATAGTATATAAATTGGAGGTTCGTCTTTATTTTTGACATCGTTATCTGCTCCATTGCTTTATTCACTGAAAATCCGTTTAACATATCTTTTCTGCACAGAATTCAACCTACTGACCCAACCCCTGGTTCAATACTTCAACCCAAGAGACAGGAGATCAACTAAAATAATCCAAAATATTAAACGGACGTGCCTACTTTCATGCACACCCATGTGAGATTCTTCATAATTGACTGCTTTTTAACAAGTTAATAAGGGAAAATGGAATATTTGTAAGGTCATTGATTTCGAACTCTAACTTTGCAAATCCATTGTTAATATTGAAAATATGCATGAATTGTTATTCTTTCTTTTCCAATAATTACTCTCTAATTTTTGAAGAAAATCAATACTTCAAGGAATATGCTGATTGGCAATTTATGGTATCTTCACTTATATTCCTCCAAATAAGTTACTACTAATGCCGGTCCACAATAAATAATCATTTTATTTTTTGTACTTTCATAAAGAGCTTATTTGAAAAGCTACCTTGAAAATAGATTTGGGTGTAATTGAATATTTTTTCTTAGTTTAAACCATCACCTTCGGTTGTGAGCCTTAGGTGTGGGGGGTTAGGCTTGGACCCCTACCATGTATATTGGAAAATTTACAATGACAAGAGGGGGACATGGAATCTTGCCTCTAGTCTACAAAAAGTTTGCCAAGCAAAACAAGGAAAGGCAAAGTCTATACAAAAGCCTTTCTATCCATAAATCTAACTTGACTAACAAAAAAATTACATTTTTATATCGTAACCAGCATTCCACGTTCTTCCGAAGACTCGAACCGATGAACAAAGCTCTAAAGCTAGCCAATAATGATAGCAATCCATTAATATATACTCAATTATTCATTACAAACCAATTTTATAAATTCTCCTAACCCACATCGAAAAGTTGAAGAAAATGCCCTAAAGCCCACATGCCCGGATTTTCAAAATTTTTGAAGAATAACTTTACCCATAGCTTCACGAACTCAAATATATAATTTTCTCTAAATTTCATACCTTAAATCGTGGTCAAATTCCAAGAATATAAATTTCTAGGTCTTTCTACCAAAACCCAAAATTTCTACCCATTCATACACTAAAATCTATACATAATTGATGTATTTAACTCTAGTTGGATGGGATTAGCTTACCTTATCATTGATGATGAAAAATCACACTTGAAGCTCTCCTAAAAATGGCCCAAGCTAATAAAATATGATAGAAAATGATCAAATCCCGATTTTTAAAATACCTCTCTGCCTCCAGCACTTTCCGCACCTACTGTCCCTCAACCACTTCTGCGGTTCCCACTACCGCACCTATGGTCCTTCACAGGATGCCTTTTTTTTCCGCTTCTACGTCTTCTCCGCCGCAGATGTGGTCCCGTATCTGCAAAAAATGACTGCATCTGCGGTCCCTTCTCTTCGAGTCCAAAATCGCATATGCGGCTCCTTTGGCCGCTTCTAAGGCTCCGCACTTTCGACCCAATTCTCGGAGGTGCAGTTATGACAGCAACTAGCAAGTTCAGCCTTCCAAAAATTTCATTTTCTATCAGTTAACTACCCGGAATCCACCCGAGGCCCCCGTGACCCCAACTAATCATACCAACCAGTCCCAAAACACATTACAGACTTGCTCGAGGCCTCAAATGATATCAAACAACGCTAAAACCACGAATCGACCTCCAATCAAATCATTATGAACTTTAAAATTTTAAACTTCTACTTTCGATATTTAAACATATCAAATCATGTCCGATTGACTTCAAATTTTGCACCCAAGTCATATTTGAGATTATGAACCGACTCCAACTTCCGGAATCGAATTTCTACCCCAATATCAATAAGTCTACTTCCGGTCAAACTTCTCAAAAACCTTAAAATTTCTATATTTAGCCAAATGACTTCAAAATGACCTACGGACTTCCGAATTTACTTCCGATCGCGCTCCCAACTCCAGAATCACCATACGGAGTTACTACTAGATCCGAAATTCCTACTAGTCATCGATAACATGAAATGCACTTCGGCCCAACTTATAAAATTTCTTCAAAAATGCTAACTTCTACAACACGTGGCAAAACGCTCCCGGGTCATCCAAAACTTGATCCTAGCATACGCCCAAGTCCTAAATCATCATACGAACCTGTTGGAACCTTCAGCTCCCGATTTTGAGGTCTTTTACTTAAAAATCCAACCCTAATTCATTCTTAACACTTAAAGCTTCTTAAATGAGTATTGTCTTTCTAAATCAACTCTGAACTTCCCAAAATTCAATTTCGATCACGAGTACAAGTCATATTACTTTAAATGAAGCTACTCATGGCCTCAAACTTCTGAATGACGCGTTAGAGCTCAAAACGATCGGTCGGGTCGTTACATTAAATATCAAAGATGGTTTCCCGTTGTGTGTCGTTTCTCTAGCGATGACTTTGTCTTATTCCGGCCGGGTAGGGTTCGTTGTAGAAGATGAAGGAGCAATGACCCTTGTAGCATAATATCATTTTCCTTCAATAGTTTCGTTGCTAAGCTTCGTGGTTGCTGGTGGGGTATTTCCCCCATGTTTACTTGCCGAAAGAGGGCCTCCCGGAAGCTCCATCACGTGGAGTGCGAGGAACACATGTTTTGTTTACATTAATAGCCATTGGAGAGAGAAGAGAGAGAAAATGTCAATAACAACAACATACCCAGTAAAATCCCACCAATGGGGGGAGATCCCTAGAGAATTGATGCTTAACAATAGGGGAGTAATTGGATATAAATATATAGTTTGGTATGTTTGTTTGGCCAAGTTATTACTTGGTAAGCATGGAATTGTGTGTAACTGGAGAGGTGTAATACCCCCTCCAATTCTGGGAGGTGAGAATTTATCGTAATTACACTATGTAATGAGAAGATTATTTTTTTGTTTCTTTCTTTTTGTTTTTATTTTAATTTATTTTTCTTTATAAATTTTTATTTATATTATTTTAATTTTACTTTTAAATTTCTTTCAAATTCTAAAATATATTTTTCTTTGTACATTTTTTATTTTTTATTTATCCATCTTTACTTCTTATGATTTCATATAATTGCTTATATTTTATTTTTTACTTATTTTACTATTCTGTTTTTGCAAAATTACACCTCCTAATATTAGAAATAATGAGTCATTAACAAACTTGGCATATAATGAGTGATGTAATAAAGTGAAATTTCTGTTGAATGTGGTTATAAACTTATTATGTTTGCTAATCATAAGTTGTAGTGGAACTTACTATTATTATGTTGGAATTAGACATATGTAAAACTTTTTTTTTAATTTTAAAATTGTGTTATATTCATGGTTCCAATATACTTATTTTAGTAGTATTGGCTCACATGAATGTTGTTCATTTGTAGTTAAAATTGATAGATTAATTTTATCAAAAATTTAAATAATGTTATGATATTATATATATTAATTTATTTTATCAAACATGAATTCCATGATGTTCTTACAAAACATATATTTTTAGTTTTTGTAAGTATCTCAAATATATATATATATATATATATATATATATATATATATATATATTATCAATTTTAGTTATAAATATATGCTTACTAATTAATGTATATTCATACAAAAATATACATATAAAACAACAAATATAATATTATTTATACTTATAAAATTTTATAGACATATATTTATTATATTAACTTTAAGTTTTGGTAATTACTTAATTTAAAATTTAATCTAACTATGTAATTGCACTTGTGCAATCAAACAGTAAACTTGTAATTACACTATGACAAACAAACAAGTCATCGTAATTATACAATTGCGTAATTACTACCCTAGTAATTACACCAATTCCAATTACCTGGTGGTTTTACAAACAAACCCGAAGAAAATACAAATTCCTATAGAAAAAAAGATGTATTCACTAAATTATTAATTGTTACCTTGATACGTTTGAATATGTAAATAAGGGCAAATTTTGAAAAAATAAAATTAATTCTTTTTAAATTATGTGAATAAATATTTATTTCGAATCAAAATAAAAAGATAAAATGATCACGTGAGGGAGCACAATCTAATTTTGATAGAATTGGAGGTAACTTTCGATACTTGCAGCCTAGCTAGAAGTACAAGTTTCTCCCAACAAAATAACTACTTGATTATATATTTTCTCTTGGGGATAGAGAAAGAGAGGAATCATTATATAGCTTAAGCTGTTAATATTGTATGTGTGATCCTAGGCATTGCTAATCCATAGGAATCTCATCTAATATTCGTAACTAAGTACTGCTACCAAGTTTAATTCTACCAATTCCTTGTGTTACATATATAGTAGTAATTTTAAGTGTAATTTAATTACTTGAAATAAATTGCCTGCCACACCTCAGTAATCCACATGGTGCTAGGTGGTGCTTTTCTAACCTGTTTCTCATTATGGTGTCAAAACTTTAATTATATTATGTCAAATTGAAAACAATAAAAATAAAAGTTGCTGCAGGAGTTGTTGCAGAAGCAGTGGTATAGCAATTGATTTTCATTGTTTAAGATTATTTGCAGCTGGGAATCAACTTATCAAATTAAACAACTATTTTCCTTTTTTATCTTCTAATGTAATTTTAATCAGTAATCACATGCCTCTCTTATGCCTCATCCTGCACTTTTGTTTTTTTTATTTTATTTTATCCAATTAAGTTTCCTTTCTATATTGTTAGTACAGCATTTGCTACCAGAGACTAGCTAAGACTATACCATTCATCTTAACTCCAAGCATATACGCCTAATTAGTATTACCCTTTTTTTATGATAGTAGTTACGGCCAGTTTGTTCGTATTTTGACTAATTTTAATGGGTATTTTCTATAGTAATCTTCAATCAAGACTTGGACAGATAAAAAAAATTATTATATTTTTGTCTCCACTAAGATTTAAATTTGAGTCCTAGTTTTACGTTTATTGATAAGCATTAATATAAGTAGCTAGGACATGCATGAACCTAGGGTTTTCGTTGTTTCATATATTGGTCAACTAGCTAGAATGATGGTTATTGTATTTTCCTAACCAGTTCTAATACATTTCAGCTCCTCCAAAAGAATTTTCTGTCAAACTAATTGTACGCCACATAAATTATAATAGTACTTAAATAACTTCATTTTCAAGCTCTATTTTCACTCCCTCTTTCTCCTACCTAGGTCGTCCTTCACTTATGACTAAGATATATATATTGCAGTCTAATTTCGGATCCTACATATAATTTGCTTTGATAAACTGAATTTGTAAAATATTTGACATTTAAAAAAAAACAAGAAGTCATTACTACTTTCTTTTTTCAAATTGTTCTAGTATTGCTGCTTCTATTAGTGGAGTTAACTAAGAGCACGTTTGACTAAGCTTCTGGGATGTCAAAAGTATTTTTTTTCCTTCAAAAATGTACTTTTAAAAAATTAAGTTGTTTGGCCAATACAGAGAAGTACTTTTGGCCAGTGTGAAAGTGAAAAATTAATATATACAAGACAAAACTATCTCCACCATAAATTTATATTTTTCAAATTATCCCTTACTAATTTAAGTTTTCCTTTTTACTTTATTTCTAGTTTTTACCATTCTTTTAAAATTAAAGATATCATATACATGAATCATATTGTAACTTTTCAAGTTCTTTATTGACTTTTCTTGTTTTTGATTTGTTCTTTGTGTAATGTCTTGTAACTTTTCAAATTATCTTCTTCTTTTTTTGACATTAAAGTAAATTATCTACATCCTTCTTTGGATTATCAAATTTCTTCCTACAAACAATTTATAATGTCTTTTGTTATATGCTATTATAGTTCTCACATCTTTAAAATAGTTATCAAATCTAATTTGTGGAAGTTACCTACAAATAGGTAATAAGTTTACAACTCCATCGCATAATTTATCTATATATTATTAAAAGAAGAAGAAAAGTAATCATACATTAAGCCAAGTGGCAGGGCAATAGGGCACTTGGCAATTTAGGACAAAGTTAGTAAGATTAGGTAATACTAATTAGTCTCTTTTAGAATTTAAATTTAATACATTATGTGTTGTTAATAATTCGTTACTGTTTTTTAATTTGAATTTAAACATACTTAACTATTTTTTTTTACAAATAAATTTATTTTTACTTATTTATTATTTCTATTTTACGTTCAATGCCATCTTTCAATTTTGACACTCAGAATCATCTAGTTACAATTACTATGGCGATGTATAGTTTCCTCCGACGATATTCTCTAGCCTTAAGAAGTTCAATTATCATGTGTGAGTGACTTCAGTTAATATTTCATGGTAGATTATTAATATATACTAGTAATTTGCGGAATAGACTTCTAATTCATGCTGAATATTGTATTTTAATGA
This sequence comes from Nicotiana noctiflora, assembly GCA_032618575.1. Classification (NCBI taxonomy): domain Eukaryota; kingdom Viridiplantae; phylum Streptophyta; class Magnoliopsida; order Solanales; family Solanaceae; genus Nicotiana; species Nicotiana noctiflora. The sequence goes on from JASVEL010013880.1 coordinate 7,161, forward strand.
TTCAAATCATCATGTAACAATAAGTAATTATACTAGATAAAAATATATGCTTTGGTATAACTATATGTGTAAAATTGATTTAAATCTTTAATATGTTTGTTTACTTTATGTTTTACTATTTTAATTAAATTAAGTAAAAATAATAGTCTCTTACGATAAATATTTGAGTTCATTTTTCTCTTTAAAAGAATTATAAGACCTTAATTATTTTCTTTTTGGTAACTTGACACTCAAAAGTACTTTTTAGAAAGATTGGCCAAACACAATTTATTTACCAAATATTGTAAAAAGTATTTCTTAAATAAATTGGCCAAACACATATTATTTTTTTTCAAAAATACTTTTTAAAATAAGCAGATTTGGGTAGCTTGTCCAAACGGGCTCTAAGTGAGTTTAAGAAAGAGATACAGAATAGTTTAGACAAATACTCTAAAATTACTAATGTAAAAAAATCTTAAAATCGGATAATAGAAATATTTAAGCAAAGGTAGGTATCGTGTCTATAAATTCCCTCATAATCCACCGTCCAAGAAAAGGATGATATGATGAAGATCAATGCTATTAAATGGAAAGGCACGTGTGTCCTATTGGGATACATCGACAATACCAGCAAACAAGTTGATAAATGGTTGGCATAGACTAAGAGCAACAATAACAGTATTAATATGGAGTTCTCCAAAGCATACAAAATTCACCATTAATTATTTAGGTATATCTTCAACGTTACTCTTAAGTAATCTAATCAAGTTCAAAATTCCAAATTGTCCACTGACCCCTAGTTGTTTGGGAGTGGGGGAAGGCCGCAGAGACGGATCCAGTATTTAAACTTTATGGGTTCATCTTTTAAGGTTTATTAGTATTGTACTCATTATATTTTTATAGTTATGGTTTCATATTTACTATTTTTGTAATTTTAATAAATTTTACTCTACGCCAAAAGTTATGAGTTTGATTGAACCCGTCATTAATAAGCTAGATACGCCCGGGGGTTTTCATATTGCAGGAACAATATTCTGCAAACTGTAAAACATACTTACCATAAAGGGATCTAATATTAAGCTCAATTTGATCGGTAGTATATAGATGAAAAATCAAAAAATAAAATAGCATATACCATGAGTTATTTTATTTATTTAAATATTTCAAGAGTATCTTTAAAGAATATCTTTATTTGCTTCTCTCAATCCTTTTCATTATTTATAAACCAATGGGTGTGTATAAATATATATGGGATCCCATGCATGGGGAATATTTCAACGTTGAATGAAAGAGGGTTTTGTCTTCATTTCAGTACAATCTCTGTGGACAATGACTTGGCTGCTGCTTTTTCAATTCTGCTTTTCTTCTCAGCTACCCTAAACATGTTAAAAGTAATTAGTGCTAAGCATATCTTTTACTACAAATTAACCAAGGCCATTTTCTTTGTCAGTTACAAAGGAATTTATTAGAGGTTTGTTTTCACTTTGACAAAAGTAGGTGACACATGGTAAGCGTACAAAGAATAGCATATGGTGTATAAACAGTGTTCCAGGATAATTTTGCATATTAAAGTTTTACCCCAATAGCTAAATGTTAATTTGTGGTGTACCCATACTACACTTCTATACATTTTTTATATACAGAGCCAAGTATCGAAGATATAGAACTCGGACAAATTAAGTTAAAGTTTGATTGCAAGGATTCAAGGTAGAGCTGCTTGGTCGTGACAGTCCCTTGGAGTCTATCCTTTTTATCGTACTGTTAATTATTATTCGAGCAATAATACATATTTAATTTCCTTCAAATCATTTCATGTATTTAGTTAGAGTTCGTGATTCAGTACTATCAGTCTTGGGAAGTTGTATCTTTATTTTCGTTGTTGGTTACAATTATCCTTTAAAAAAATGACTTGAATTGTTATTATAAACGGCTTACTTAGTCTTAAAGACTAGGTGCCATCACGATACTTATGGTAGGATTTTGGGTCATTACATAATTAAAACAAAGTCATATGAAGTAAGATTAAGAGCTTGAATATTGTAAATAAAATGACTTTCTTTCGTAGGTGATAAAAGTCATTTATTTCATTTTTACAGGAAAATATTTTCCACAATTCATGGTATACAAATAGCAGAAACGATTTCTTCTATGAAAATAATTTCTAAGCAAACATTACTGGCATAAAAAGATAAATAACTATTCAAGTAAAGAGGTAGGAGAGTCAAAGTGCGAAGCTATGGAGACAGCTCATGGTCACAAGTAGACTAAATATATACTGTAGCTTTGACCATGATCCTTCGAAATTTAATATTCTCAAGTATTTAATTCAGCAACTTTATGCAGATATAGGAATACTTCACCTCTCCATATACAAAGCTAAACCAGGCTATGGATATGGTTTTTGCAATCGTCTCTCTAATCATTTGTACTTTGTTTAAATTACAGCCTATAGCATTTCCAGAATTTTTGTTATCTAGACTATTTAGCATTATGTGATGGAAATATACTGGGAAGAAACCATAAAACTTACTAGATATATTTGTTTATAATTTGGAACTCTGCCAAAAGGGCAATATTCCAGTGTATAATGGAACCTCTACCATCTAAGATAGCACCAAGAACCATTTCATTTCCCTTTGCTTCCTAGATAAGATGTGTATATATGATTTCACAACAATGCATTGTGGAACACCATAAAGAAGATATGAAATAAATAATAAAGACACTTTAAAAGGGGGACCCAATTTTTGCATTTTTCTTCCCCTATTCCCCCCTCCCCCCACCCCCCACCCCCCCAAAACAAACAACAAAATAGAGAAAGATGGCAGAAAGCAAAGAGGTGTGGGGGGTTTGGGGGAGAGGGGGGTGAGAAGAAAACTCCAGGATGCAAGAGTGTATTGATAATCATGGAGACAAGATTGCAGTGGCCAAGGAACCTTTCAAAAGGATAGGAGACATGGAAACACAAATATCATCAACCATCCCACCCCCTCACATGCACTTCACATTTTGACAAATATTAAACAAATATACACTCATTAACAATTCAGCTTCTTCAAGAAAATGTATAAGACTTTCCATCTGGCAAAAACTTTCACAGTTTATAACTCTTTTCTTTGCATCAGGTGATGCGAGAGAACTAACCACAAAACCAATTTGAGCTTCATATAGAGCCGCAAATGGTTTCAGAATTCACGGTCAAAGAAATTAGCTGAAAAGTAGAGTGGCTGTAGAGAATACCTGGTATCTCTCTCATGGGTGACACAAAAAGATAAAGACCCATACGATATGCCATCTCCCAATCCCATCGCAAACAAAGCAAATAAAAATAAAGAATAGTGTTAAACGCTCATGGTAAGGCTGCTTTAATGATGCCAGCTTGAGCGGTAGAACATAAGTACAAACATTATTACTCAAAAATTGTTTCTAAACAAACTGAGGGAAAATATCTTACTAAATTGAACAAAAATTAGAGTAATTGCACCAAAAAGTCAGAAGTCGCATCCTGTGTATATCATACATGATTAAGAATTGAGGTTGCATAAAATTATGGAAGGACGTCAGCTGATAAGAAGCCATGATTGTAACTAAACAACCATCTTCTTCCTTGAACAATAGTTTCTTATCGCGGCACCGAGAGTCCTAATTCTGGTAAAAGAGAAGATCCTGAGTCAGCAATATCCATAAACTTGACGAAGTTAAAATTACATCAAATTAATCCTTTAACAACCCAATTAAGAAGACGTTTCTTAGGGAGAACTCCTTGATAATTATTAGCCAACAAAGTTATTATTTCATGGCACTTTGTTGCTTTGCTTTTTATCCTCATTACAACTTACAGATTGACACGTACAAGACATAAATAGCAACTACATGACTAAGTACCCACCCTGGATTAATTATAAGACTTGAATATCAAAAAAATTGAGCATACATCATCAACTTCAAATCTGATTAGACACCTTGTTTGGTAACTAAGTAGAAGAAAAAGGGTATTACTTCTGAAGCATTGTGAGAGTGAAAGGTCAAGTGAGCAAATTTATCTCACCTTCCTAAAGTGATACTCATTGCTCATAACTGTCATAAAGACTGATATGTGATTACAAGGAAATTTGATGCTAGCAAGCATCTAATTCGAGGCCGTAACCAAGCACGGCAGTATGGTTGTCATGCCATTCCATGGGACAATTTTTGGATTCTATTGTCATAGATCACATGAAATGCCTTGTGGAACAAAAAAAAATAGGATACACATGAATTCATAATGACATTTTCATGTTTACCATGAATAGATAGGATATGAAGTAGGCAAGAACATTTCAAAAATAACACACTACTCCAGAGCAATATGTTCAACAATGGTTCAAAACAACTGGGGGTTGTATGGTTCATGGGATACAGAAAAATAATCACGATAAAATGTGGGATTAATTAATCCCGTGTTTGGTTGGACTTTTGTTTCCGGTATAAGCAATCCCGGGATTAGTTGTACCACAATTTTGATATTATTTTTATATCACGTTCAATGTAGGATATAAATCCCGGGATAGCTAATCCCGGGATAAAACAACAAAATGACAAAATCCCCTTCTCCAAAGCATTCACCCAAAGTCCTTTAAGAAGGCCAAGGTTAAAGTTTGAAATAAGAATTTATTCAAGTTTATTTATTGTAAAACCAAACAAATGTTTTATATTATACTTTGTATATCCCATTTTTAATCCAATGAACCAAATATCGATCCAAAAAAAGTACACACTAAATAACCTGTTATATATAATCCCGGTATAACTTGTTAGCTTGCCGGAATTAGGATTAATTTGGGGATACATTCATCCATTGTTTAATTATTGGTATTAGCTAAAACTTATAAAATTTCAAACCAAATCTTGATATTATCAACTCATATAGGATTATAATCCTATGATACACCGAACCAAACGACTCCTTAGTGTTGTATCCTAATGAGCCACATGAAAGTTATTTTTTGCGTAGTTATTCAAAGCAGAAACGTCGAGGAATATAGGTGCTCAAAAGTCTTCAATCATAGCAAGATAGGTAGCCATTTTAGATCAACTAAGACTCGAGCGAGGGCCTTCTCTATGTATTCATGATCCAATACCTCATAAAGATCCTTGTTTGGGCCTTTTCTACAGTATTAACATTGCCCTAAACAATGCTGAATGGGGAAAGTGCAAACTACTTAGGAAAGTTTTTTCCTGTCAAACTGAAAACTCTATTTAGGAAATCAAAAAAAGCAACAGAATCAAAGGGCATTAGTAACTCCATCAGAAATCACATAACTATGTAACCATAAACCATAAGTAAAATGACATGCAATAACAACGACCAAAGGGTTAGCAAGACTCAATTTTTAATTATTATGACAATTTTAAAAAAAAAAATTATAACTATTAAAATAATGTTATTTACGATTTATAACTTAAAAATGAATTGAACGTAAATTAATTTTGTATTTGAATCAATTCAGGATTAATAATATTGCGTAGTAAGCTCATATTATTGTTAACAGCAATCGGGGTATTTAGTAATTTTTGTCATTTTAACATGAAAATGATGCTCTTACCAAACACATCAATTGCTTATTTTCAGTTTTAGCATTTTGATCTAAACACGTAACTGCTTACACAAATTCAACTCCAGCACTTGGTGCTTAAGAGCTACTTAAATTCAGTTTAGCCAAACACTCTTAGACTCTCGAAGCAATATTTCTGTAATAACATCAAAACAAAGCAATTTTATTAGATGAAAAAAGGAATTACTATAGCTCACTTGAAATTTTCTTATACCACTTTGACCATTCTACCCTTATGCTTATGTCATGACCATGTCTTTTCTAAGACAAGTCATTTCACGTGGACCCACCTGTCCCATCAGCAAATACTTCTTTGCATTGCTTATTTGCTTAGCGTGTAAAAATATCTTTACGCAGCTTTTGCATACATCTCATTGTTATCAAAGGCACGCTTAAGCCCTGAAGTGAGGTTCAAAACATGTTGAGCGCTTCACCGTACTTAGTGGGTGCTTCAGTGATGTCATCAAGGGCACTTAGTGGGGCGTCTACAGTGTTGTCATCAGCTCTAAGGCATACTTTTCCTTGCCAATGAGCATAATTCTGAAGCGACATTAAACAATCTATGTTTTACTTTATCGTAAGTTTTCTTCAATTTATGTCCATATATTTGGTACTCATGCTTCTAGATATTAGTCTTGGACTAACATACATATTTGTAGTTTTTCTCCATGCCTTTCCCCGTTAAAGCCCGCGCTTTATTTGCGCTTTGCGCTTACAACCCCAACAGACCTTAGAGCTTTTTTGCGCTTAGCCTTTGATAACATTGATGCATCTATTAGCAGAATCTATGGTTATAATATAAAATCTAAGGAACCTAAAATCGATTTTTAGTAGACAAATTTTTTCAACAGTAAAATGCAAGGTAAGAGGAATAAATAATTCATTGAGTGAGGAGGAAATTCGAATTGACTTAATTAAATACTTAAATTATATACAAATAGGAACTTACAAATGACTATATTTCTAGGGTAAATATTAATATGTTAAACTTAAAATTGAGCTTGAGCATATAAAAATTGATAAGTTAAAGGATAAAATATCCTACCCTGAACACATTCCTTGTGCTTATGATTTAGCAAATGTATCAATATGACACTATCAAAATTTTCAATCTAAAATTCCTAAAACACTAATTGGTACATAATATTTGGTCTAGAGAGAATAGATCATATGAAGCTGGAGGTCCAAGGATAATTTAATTCTAAGAATGAATTTTAAAATGATGCTATCGCAAAGAGTAAAGTTATCCCGTATATTTTTTCAAAAAATAAGAGTATTTGATATTAATAAAGAGCATAGTGCTTAGCACGACTTACTTTCACCAGTTAGTAATATATAGTATAACATATTCTAGTTGTTAGTTTCAGTATTCCTACAAATAATCGAAGGACAGTTAAGTACCCCCAAAAATGATTGAAAGAATTTAGATCCTTCTTCCTACTCATTCTTCATATTTCTCTCTTCCGTTTCCTTCCTAAAGAAACTCAGTTGCTATTTTCCGGATTTCTTTTTCATGATGTCATATTCCACTATTCCTGCTGATCATGAATCCTTCATTGTACCTCTAATTTTCATTTTATTATTCTATTTTTATAACTGAGAAATCCCTGGGTTAATGGCGCATGGTTTGAAACTCGATGGATAGTCCCTGATTTTTCATTCTTTTTATTAACATTTAATCTCACCCTACTTTTTCCTTCTATATCAATCCTCATCCAATCTCATTTTTTCTTTGTTATGCTGCCTTCTTTGCTTCCCTCTAGCTCCTAACTGTTTCTAGGTTTCTCTTCTGCTCCTCAAACCAATTTGCAAAAAAGAAAAAAAATGGTTGAAGACTAAGTTTATTGGAGTAAAACTGAAAGCTCTTAGCTGATCATAGCAAACCAAAAAGAACTCAGATCAATTTCTTAGTCTCCATAACCACCAAAATGTATGGCTTTATGTTTTCATTTTAATAAACTGGTGAAAGTGTTGGTATTAAGTGAGCAAGCAAAACCAAACATCAGGAAGCACATACTACAAGAAATTTGGCCTTGTATAGTCAAAGACAGATCACATGAAGAAAAAAATGATATCGATAGCTTGCACTGGTCGATGCAACCCACCTAGCCCAGAATTTTACCTAGTTCTAGTTTACTGGCAAAATAAAAAGAAATATGATCAAATTACCAAAACTAGCACTGAAGAAGTATGACATATTAAACAACACACTAAAAAAGTGACTAGCCTAAAAAAATGCACAATGAATTGCCTAATCTCAAATCATTCCACATACAGGCTTTCGGCATCAATGCACTCATGCTGATAAATGCATTTAACTTGAATGCCAAAGATACATTCTATACTTGACGACCATAGACACAAAGACAAAGGAAGACAAGCTTCACAGTAAATGTTCCTAGCATTTGTTTCATCAAGTCACAAAAAGAAGAAACAATAAATTACCTAGGATAAACTTCCCTTGTAACATAATTTCTCAACACTAAACAATCAGTATATAATTGCAGCTAGACCATACTACCTAAAACACCTAACCACAGTCCCTGCATTGACCATTACTTAATATTTCTTGACACTATTGGCGAAGCCACGAATTTCTCTAAGGGTATTCAAGATTTAATATATATGAGCAAAAAAGTAATCTTTGACCTATAACTGCAGTATAATCTTCTATATACACATTACAATATTTGACAAAGGGTATTCAACTGACATCCTTCCATCTGTGTGGCTCCGCAACTGAACACCCACAATGATAATGAATTATATGCAAAGATTCAGCCATCAAAGGAAGATTCTTGATACTATATAACAAATAGTAAAACCATAGGAATATATGAACGTGATTTTAAAATAAAAAAATTAAAAAAAAAGTGGTTTTTGCTTACAGATACAGATTTTAAAATATCAAACTCCTGGGTTGGCACTGCAGAGCATACCCTGAGACAAAGATCTGGAGCCCTTGGAATCAATGCCAAGGCAAGATGTGAGTCGAGCTGAAGAGACTGCACTGTAGAGCGGCAGCAGAGATTGAAGACAACCCATTTGAGGTAATGGCCTGAAACACCAAAATCAACTGTCAAAATTGAAATTTTATATTCAATAACTGAATTGGGGTTTTTTTAAACTTGCCTTGAGAGTGTTGCAAATGGGCGAGGGAGGTTAAAAGAGGAAGTGGGTATGCTACTGCTTGATTGCTTGTTCATTGTGGATTTGAAAAGGTTAATTGCTGGTCTTGAGAGTGTACGACAGCGAGACGCCATTGCAGATGAGAAGCACAATAGCTTTGCACTGATCTGATGTTAGGGTTCGCAAACAACAGGGTTTTACTGAGGTTTTCAAAAATGTTGTTTGCACCAGATGCCGTAATATATTGTACTACTACTTCTTTCAACAAACGCCAAATAAGAAAATTCTTTGCATTTTGCCCTTTCAATGTGTGCATTATTTTTTTTTTCAATTGTACATTTGTACTATATCCTTTTATAATGTATTGCTAAAATTTAGCGTTATTATAGCTATGTTTTCAGTTATTATAGAATAAGAGGGCCGAGCCAGTTCAATACCCATTTCGTGGGTGTCTGGCAAAGGGAATACTCTAGGCAGCATTCCCCCTGCTTTGTAGAGAGGCTGATTCGAACCCGCGACCTCACACACCACGGCAAGCAAGCTTACCGCTGAGCCAAGCCGGCCCTTCAGTTATTATAGAATGTATTCATAAATATTGTAGCAAAACTCGGCGGAAAACAAGGAGTCCACATAAGCAAAGAATGTATTCGACTGTATTCGCGAGCTGGAATATAGTAACGAAATTTGTGGAAAAAAATGTCTTGACTGTTTAAAAATGGTATGTTAATCAATTAACGCGGTAGACTCCTAATATAACTCAATATTATAACACACAAAATTTGTATTTACAATTATAGAAAAGATTCTCAACCGAAAAATACCCCAAAAACGGATCAATCTTCAGAGATTCAATCCATCCTTTCTTTTTATAGTGATATCTTTACTAAAAAAAAATAATTAATGGTATCTTTACAAATAGATTTATATATTAAAACTATACGGTTACATCGAATACAGTTAAACACATAAAAGTACATTGAATACATGAAGCATAGTAGGTTATATATAGTACAAAAACATATGAATACATATTGCAGATACATTTATTAACTATAAAATATATATGAATGCATTCATGGAATACAGCAAGACAATGAATACAATAAAATACATGGAATACAGCGAGATACATTGAAATACAATGGAAAAAAAGGTAACAGGCTCTTCAAGTTCCTCAGCCCTAAACTCTATCCCCAATCCAGCGATATCCAGGCCGCTGTCATGTGAGGTGTTGCCACCGGTTAAATGAAGATAGTTGTTGAAGAAGCACCAATTTAAAGAATCAAACGAAAACTAGAGACAGAACTTCTTCATATCTCACAAGGAAAATACGAACAATCAATGCAAAATCTAAAAAAAAAATAGAATGTGTAACACAACTGTATGAAAGAAATTGTCGGCCGGAGAAGAGGGTTAGGGGTGACACAACAAGGAAGTGGGAAGTGACCGCCGGCCGAATCTGTCGTTGGTAGAACACAATTCCTGCTAGGGTCTCTAAAACCGGGGGGAGGGGGGATCGGGGAGAAAAGATAAGAAAGAGAAAGGAGAAGAGAGGGAAGAGAGCATTTGCGGACCAGTTGTGTGCCCCTCTTTTGTAAGTTGTCTTGAGTTGGAGAAGCTCCCCCCATAACTACATGCTTATGTAAAGCACTTCACTTTCATGGGTGCCTTTGAGTTTCAAGCCTTTTTTCCATGTGAAAATACACGAGAGAAAAAGATAAGAAAGAGAAAGGAGAAGAGAGGGAAGAGAGCATTTGCGGACCAGTTGTGTGCCCCTCTTTTGTAAGTTGTCTTGAGTTGGAGAAGCTCCCCCCATAACTACATGCTTATGTAAAGCACTTCACTTTCATGGGTGCCTTTGAGTTTCAAGCCTTTTTTCCATGTGAAAATACACGAGAGAAAAATTTATTTTACTAACAATGATACAATGAGCTTCATATATAGTACATATTCTATTCCTACTAGAGATTAGGACATATTGTACTCCTGCTATATATGGGGCTAGACCATATTCTATTCCTACTACATATATGGGCCAAGACTATTTACACATAACTATCCAACACTCCCTCAAGTCACTGCATACAAATCATATGTAGAGAGCTTATTACATATGTAACTAATACGAGGATCAGTGAGTGATTTAGTGAAAATATTGATACAAGGTCATTAGACGCCCCCGGAGCAACAAAATCAGGTGGTTGCCGATAAATAGAAGTTGGCCGAAAGGTTGCCAGAAAAATTTGAAGATAGTGAGACTAAGCCGAATTACACACGACAAAATAGGTTCTAAGACACCACTAGAAAAGGCAAAATACATAAGTAGTATTTATGGTTCAAACCTATTATATTTTTAAAGTTATGGGTTCATATCTATTATTTTTACAATTTTAATGAATTTTTACTCCGCATCAAAAGTTATGGGTTTAGTTGAACCAGCATACTCTACACTACATCCGCCTCTGAATATAATCACAGTATCATAAAGGAGAAATGAGAACAACAAATGATTAATAGTACCTTCTAAGATACATGAACTGTCTTTCAGTATTAAATACGGAGTGTAAACAACAATATGGAGCAGTGACATATACATACAAAATGAAACTGAAAGGCAAAAACAAGTTCATGAAATGCATCCCCATAAAACTAAAATATGACCTGAAACTAGTGCCTAGAAGAGAATAATATACTAAGTGACCTATCTTGATTTTAGCACATCTATCAATTCCTAATATGGAACTACAACATCTCTTCTGCGACACATGCATCAAAAGTTGTTGCAGATCCACCCGCTCAAATATGAGACATATCAATATCATCAAAGGAGACGCTGCTTTCCAGTTACTGAATCTACAGCTGACTTGCTTCCTGCTCAATTGTAAAATCAGTTGCGAGCATAGCATCAAACAGATTTGAGTAGAATTCATGCGCAAACATCAACCAAGCCAGCATGCTACAGAAGGCATATCATCTCACAAAATGGCCATAGTGAACCGAGAGCATCCCTCAAGAATTACAGAATTCATATTTGATTTGTTCGAAAGGTGCAAAAAATGTCTTCCCTTCCATAGGATTGTTATTAGATGTTCCCAGGCACCATTGTTTCTACATCGTGAAATGATTTCTTAACATCCTTAAAAAGGTTGTTTTCCAAAAGAAATTTCCTTTCAAGCAATGTATTCAATGGAATAGCTTATTTGGCCAAGCTTCTCCAAAGGTGAAAAGTACTTCTTTTTTTTCAAAAGTACTTTTTTTCTCAACTTAAGTGTTTGACCAAGCTTTTTTTTGGGAAAAAGTACTTTTGGGAAGAACGGAAGTTTCTGAATAGCTTCTTCCTAATAGGAGAAGCAAAAGCAGTTTTGACTTTCTTACCAAAAATACCCTTGACAAAATATAATATATACCAAAATAACCTAATACTTAGGATATTAATGTATAAGTATTTCTTCTTATTTTGAGGATGACTTTCTAATATATAGTGACTTGAAGTGAAAGCTTTTATATTTGTTGAATGATTTTTAATATATTTAAATCATCTTAAAAGAATTAAAATACTTTTTTATTTTATTTTCATATTTTACATAAATAAAATAAAAATCTTTAATAACAAATTTTTGAGATTATTTATTTACTTATAATATTAACTATTAAGTAAACTTGGAGTATATTCATGTTATTTGTAATTTGATACTTGGCGAAACACAAATCATTGCTCAAAGTGCTTTTCAGAATGAGTAGCCAAACAATCACTGCTTCTTTCCCAAGGTACTTTGCCCAAAAGTACTTTTGGGAAAACACTTTTCAAAATAAGATGATTTTTCAGCTTTGCCAAACAGGCTATAAAACATTTCACTTTTTTTATGAAAAGAGCAAATGATGACCTGGGGACAATTCTTAAAGAGATCTTACAGCTGTGAAGTGTAAACAAGAGTGGTTAGGATAGTCAGTGGTTTTGTCTGAGTGCCATATAACTGGCTAGTCAGAAGTGAGCATTCTACATAGATGAAACTTGAGTATCAGAAAACTTGGGCCTTAAAGCTTCATATCGACTCCGATAGATAAATAAGATGGAATATAAATCCAGTTCCAGAAAGTAAAGTATATCTTGAAAACAGCAACAGAACTGCAGAAGTAGAGCCACATAGTATACTAGTAATAGAAGATAACCAAAAAAACAATACGAATACAGCAAACAGATAAGAAGTATACCCGGTCCAACTGCAAGAACTGTCCTTGAACCTGATGCAACCTGCATCATACAAAATCCCGAAAAACATAAGCACATTACAGGAACTGTTAAATGCATAATAAACAAGCAGGAAGACCATCAGCCCTGAAGCAGTAAAATCTCAGAAACTAGGTATTAGCTTCCAAGCAAGAGAACCATTTAGCCAACTAGAAAAAAGAAGAAAAGAGAATGCAAACCACTCTTTTAATGCAAGCTACTCAACAAACACGGTCTCCAGGTTTACTACTTAACCCACATTATGACGAACTCGTGTTCTTCTGTAATGCGAAGGATGAGATCACAGGCCTAAAGTGATCTTTCTACAACTGAATGCAGTCAACCAGCATAGATACTACAGCATATCCTTGTAATATTAAGATGTTCTCAGCGGATTAATCAATTATGCCAAATCCCAAATTAGTTAGAATCATTTATGTAAACCGTCTGTATCTATTCTACTCATTACTGTATTCATGTTTACTAGTTTGCCCTTTAATGCAAATTGGAAGTGCTTTAAAACTAGAAATTTACTAATCTATACTTATCCCTACAAGAATATACAAGTATCAACTAGACAAAAAGTCTCCTATCAAACACCGGACCTGATGTAAGTGTAATACCAACAACTAAATCTTAACAGTTGATATCACCCATATGGATCATTTCGTTCTATTTATGTTTTCTTCTTAGTTGTGTCCACATTAAACTCCACGAGATTGTAGGTATATTGAGACAACTTCTCTTCTCTATATCTCACAGTTATTACTACATGTTCAATGCGAGACATTATTCGTGCATGAAGTGCTCCCCGAGAGGTAGGTGGAGGGTGGGACGTATACTGTATGCAGCCTTCCCCATTTGCAAAGAGATCAATTCCATGCTTTAAAATTGTGAAGAAAGTGTTACCAAAGAGCAACTCTACTGTTGTGCTGAGGCTAGCCTCTTTGACATGTTCTCAATATACTTTTTGTATATTTCACATAAGCATCATAAATTTTACATTATTCCTTGGGAAGGATACCTGTGTACGTCCCGCATCAGCAACTACAAAAGTTGGAAGACCAATGTTCTCAGCTGCTTCCTTCAACTTGTTCCTAATAGAACATTTTGCGAGCATATAAAACAGTGTCAATCATTCTTCAACGCACAATGACACATTCTTCACAAGTAGGCATGGACGTTGGTGATGTCCAAGGGCAGAGAAACATAGATTAGGATCACCTGCTTACATTTCTTGCTGATTCTTGCATGTTACGACTATTTTGGGCTGTCCACACTCTTCCCATTGCCTCAAGAGATACCGATCACTACATTAGGTGATTCTTCTAATAATTATCAAATAATGACACTTCATATCTTTATAGTTAAAAAAAACAACATTGGTAATATGCAAAAGAAATTGGGGCCTCCGGGTTGTTAAAGGCCCAAATGCTTTATTAGACACTTGCTGAGAACAGTACAGCTCTAAACGTGAAGAATTTTTAAACTATCAAAAGATTCTCGTTTATTCACATGCATAAACAAAAACACGACGAGGATTGAAATTGATAAGGGGTGTTAGAGACAGAAAGCAGAGCTGCAACTGATAAAAAATCAAACACTTCCGGGGTAGAAATGTGTAATATGGTTCAGGTATTGTATGGGGCTTGCAGAATGCAAGCACATATTGTAGTTTTTCCATCTAATGAAACAAAGCTCCTCAGATAAGTAGGATATCAAGACAATGAAGTTCCAGGATTAATAACCACCACACTGAGAGGGAATTTGCAGCTGCACATCACCAGCAAGGAGCTTAAGAGCCAATGCAGTTGGTGTAATTGTAAAACTACTTTAAAAAATTCTGTCCACTCAGTTTTCAAGCATTTATTGTTCTCAATAATAGAGCATAATCCATGTAGAGATACCTTTGCATAAGTTCTGCATACATGCCAGTAGCAGCATCTGCGTTGTTCAATTAAACCATCAAAATGTGACACAGATCATGAAAACATTATGAGAAACTTGGAAAATATGGAAGGATTGAAACATCAAAATGCTAGAGGTTTCTTACGAGCACACTGAGATGCAATTTTTCCTTGTGCCATTTTCAGGTCTTGTCTGACAACTAAAACCTGCCATTAAATTTCTCAAGGTCAGGAAATAGCTTTTTGTAGAAACCATTCAACCTTGAGAGTTGAGACAATCAAGTATATACTATCACTATATATGTTACACTGATGACAAGCATCCAGTATCAACTTCTTTTAACCTTTTGATTGTTTTTTTATGTTGTGTGTGTGTGTGTGTGTGTGAGTGTGTGTGTGAGAGAGAGAGAGAGAGAAGATCAAGTATCAAACTGTTCAATATGCGATATAGCATCATTCTTTTTTTAAGAATACAGTACCAACACACAAATTAAAGCGAAAAGAAGACTGGATTCCAGCATTTTCAAGATAAGAAACAAAAAATACGAAGCATACAAAGAGTTTCTCAGTTTCCGCCTTTTATTTAGGAAAACTAATTTCATGAATGCTAACTGCCTTTGCAGCACTCATCTCTCATTCTCAAAAGTTGGCAGCCAAAATCACATGTGATTAGAAAAAAGAAAAAAGCAACACTAGCTAGGATCTAAATTGTGTACAATTTACATTCTGGGCAAAGTGTTTGATGAAGAATGCTCCCTGTTAATTTTCCAAGCAGCCAAAGCAACAACTTTGACACTAGAGGAAGCATCTCTAGAGCTAGGCATCACTAAACAAAGTTTCATCCACCTCGGCAACAGTCAATAAGATAACAAATTTTCATAGGGGCGACTCATAATTAACATATCTCCAAAGCCTGGAAATTCACTGTCATTGGAAGAATTCACGAGTAACAACTTTGCCTGAATATTTATATCCTAGCCAAAAGTCAATGAATACTACAATACAGTGAAACGGCATTTTGATCACTAGGGGATTTCCACTTACTTGTATCACCCAGCGGTTTTTACATGTCCAGTTATCTTTTGCATTATGAGGACCAAAGCAAGAGTTACAGAATATGCTAAAAAAGTTACAAACTTTGGAAATAATACTACTACTTTTTTCTTTAGGGGAGTGACTAATCCTCTTAAAACTAATTTCTAATCAATCTTTTCATCTGCCTATATTTCTAATCCATTTTGCATTCCCTTGTTTTACTAATATATCTCTTTGTCCTTTCAGTATAAGTCATATTACAAACCCCAAAGAATTATCAAAAAATGTAAAAAACAAAAAGTAGTACCAAAATTAAACTGAAAAGTAGAATGAATAAAAGCAAACCATTTTGAGGTCTTCATCATCAGGTTTAGGTGGGGCCAAAATCTTTTCAGGTTGATTTCTGCTCAACAAATGACTTGTCTTCTTCAAAGTGTTAGTAGTATTTTTGGAAGGCTTAGACAAATCCAACAACAACCCAAGAATGAAACCAATTACTATACCCGGTATAAAATTCTCAGCCTTGAAACTTGCTCCAAACCATTCTTTTTCCTCCTTCTCCTGCTTCCATTGCCATTCTTTTTTTAGTATTACCAAAACAAGCAAAAGAAAACGAGCTACTGAAGATTCTCATATACCCACACAAAAAAAAGTTAGCTTTTTTACCTTCTTGGAAGGGTGGGAAGAGCTGTTGAAGATACGCATTGAGCTTTGGTTGTTTGAGAGGAGAAAAAAGAGAGGATGAGTGATGAAGTGATGGGGCTTAGAAATTTTACTGGAAAAGTAGCATATGAATGTATAAAACGGCGTCGTAGATTTATTTTGGATTGTATTTTTTCTTTAATTTGTTTTTGTTTTCATTTCATTTTTGTTTTCCTTTGACAGCCAATTTTCTCCGACCATATTATTCAAGAGAGGAATTTTACATTCATGTACAACATAGAAAATCTTATTACACTTAATATTTAAAGTTTGATTTAATTATATTTAGTATATTAAATTATTAATTTTATACCATAATATATTTTAAGCGTATAATTAATGTAGTGTATATCCCTCGTTAATTTAAGCTATCATATATCCCACACCTCATACGTTTCTCTCTCCTAAACTCTTACCATTACCCACGTTTATGTACATCATAACATCAGGTGACGAATCCTTTATAGCTTTCTGAGATAAAGCATCACCCGCCTGCATACGGCGATTCAATTCCTCCAATTTAGCAAGAGCTTTGTCTTTCTATTATTTACTTTGTTCTTCCTCTTCTTTATGTAGATGTAAGGCACGTACATACATGACATGCCATCAATTTCATAGTCCTAATTCTCAAACAATATCAAATGCTATAATCTATTGCAATATTTCTTATTTTTATCATAATAATTGTATTTTTCAGAAGATTTTGTAGAAGTTTTAGTCGTTTTGGATTTGTGAAAATAGAAAATAATGCATCTACAATTAGAATACAAATAATCTATAATTCATCTACAAAATATCTACAAATGGAGTATATTGAATTTTAATATCTCAATTCCCTCGATTGTATTTTATTTGGGATTTTTGACATAATTGTGTTTTTTGTAGAAGTTTTAATCGTTTTTTATTTGTGAAAACAGAAAACAAAGCATTTACTATTAGAATACAAATAATCTGTAATTTATCTATAAAATATCTACAAAGTGGGTACATTGAATTTTTATATCCTAATTCTCATTCAATTGTAGCATAATTGTGATTTTTGACATAATTGCATTTTTTCATAAGATTTGTAGAAGTTTTAGCCATTTTTTATTTGTAAAAACAGAAAATAAAGCATATACAATCAGAATACAAATAATCTATAATTTATCTACAATTTCTGCAATATGTCTTTTTCTTCTTCTTCTTCTTCTTCTTCTTCTTCTTCTTCTTCTTCTTCTTCTTCTTCTTCTTCTTCTTTCAATCTGAAATTCAGTTAAAACCAAGACTAATCTTCACCAAAACCCCTCAAAATTGAGATATAAACTCCAAATCATATTTCCAATTATTTTCAACAACACCTAATCCAAACAAAGAATGATATTTAAAAATCCAAATTTGAATTCAAAGCTTTCAAGCTTTTTAATGGCTGTCAATAGTGGAAAATATCTGAAAAATATTTACTTCCATAATTGTAGCGTGCCTAAATAGGAATATCTAAAAGAATATTTAGTTCCAGATTTATAACTTGCTTGATTAGGAAGGAATCAACTCCTAATAATTGGTATTCTGTGAATGATATATATTTTGTAGAATAACTGTGAACATGACGGGTAAATATGAAACTATACATATTTTTGATAATAAGGTTTCATATATGGTATAGGAAGGAAAAAGTCTCTTCAAGAAATGTGGGACGAAATAGAGCTTGAACGAATGGGCCTTTGGGCCTTTGCTGCCTTGCTCCAAGATTGGGATGACTTTGGGGAATTTGCATCTACGGCCGTTTTTTGGGTTACGTTTTAACTTGTGCCCGATTTACAAAAAAAACTTCAAACGTACTCACTTTTTCGCGTAACTTCAGCATATAGGGATGAAGTAGCAAAGGCAATCATGCAAAACATCAGCATTATAGTAGACGGGCCTGAAGTAGCAATGGCAATACGCCTAAGTTTTTTTTTATCCTGGATAAGATGCAGAAGTTATTTAGTTCACTTGTAAAAACTTCAGCAATAAAATAGCTAAAGTTTTTTTGTCCTGGATTCATTAGTTTTGTCATAAAAAGTTTTCAAAAACTTAAGCAGAAGATGCTGAAGGTATTTAGTTCATTTGTAAAAATTTCAGCACTAAAATGGCTGAAGTTTTTGTCCTGGATTCATTAGTTTTGTCATAAAACTTTTTCAAAAAATTCAGAAGAAGATGATGAGGTTATTTAATTCATATGTAAAAAATTTAGCACTAAAACAGCTGAAGTTTTTTTGTCCTGGATTCATTATTTTTGTCATAAAACTTTTTCAAAAACTTAAGCAGAAGATGTTGAAGTTATTTAGTTTCAAAACTTCAGCACTAAATAAGCTAAAGTATTTTTGTCGTGGATAGGCTTTTTCAGAAACTTCAGCAGAAGATAATGAAGTTATCTAGTTCATTTGTAAAAATTTCAACACTATATAAGCTGAAGTTTTTTTGTCGTGGATTCATTAGTTTTGTCATAAAGCTTTTTCAAAAACTTCATGAGAAGATGCTAAAGTTATTTAGTTCATTCGTAAAAACTTCAGCATTATACAAGCTGAAGTTTTTGAAAAAACTTTCTAACATAGTAGATAAATAATTACCTTATCTTTCATAGTGTATTACTACGATAAAATAATCAGATTACCAACAATATGTAAATCATAAATTTTGAAAACAATAAACGTGAAAAGAACAAAATTACATGGAAATACTCATAAATTATTGTTTACTAATTTACGTAATTATTTATATTTTATCTTTAAATAATCTGATAAACATACTTATGGCAATCACGCATGAACTGAAGTTTCATAGCAGCACCAACAGCAGCAGAAGAAGGAGAAATGGGGGTGAAGTTGTTTAAAAAATAGGTACAAGTTAAAAATAATCTAAAAAATGGGTATATATTAAATGGGAGCGACCAAATAGGGCACCCGCGCAATTTTTACGATGATTTTCAGTGAAAATAGCACGGGCTAACTAGTTTCCGGACTAATAACTGAAAATAGGTAGCATTTACAAAGTCATTAAAAAAAAGTCACGATTTTGCTACAACACGGAAAGTTTCCAGCACAATATACTGGAGATTGATGCACTTATATAAGAACTTCCAACAAATTATGCTAGAACTCTAGCACAAAAGTTCCAACATAATATATTGGAGACTGGAGTACATGTGTATGAACTTCCAGCATATTATGCTGGACTAGAACTTCAGTATATTATGCTGGAATATTTTTTGGATTTTGAACAGTATTTTCGTTCAAATTTATCTTTATATAAAAAGTGGCTAAATTTCAATTATTTTTGAAACTGTAGCTATTTTTCAATAACTACTTGTAAATCTGGCCATTTTTTAATTTCAATGCATATATCCACTTTTAAATTATGGATGTTTCTTGAAATATAATCAGCCTTTGTAAAATAATTAATAAATGGTCATAATTCTTAAAAGTGGTTGGCACTCGCCTTCTTTTCTTTTTTGTTTCTTATGTTGTTATACTACTATATTTTATTTATTTTTCTTTTTTGCACAGAAGAAACAAAGAGAGAGAGAGAGCAAACATACATATGCAAAAGTAAATTCTGAAAGTTTAATTTTAATTTAACGAAAAGTTTCGTTAAATCTTAAGATAAAACGTAAATATAAATAACACATATATTTAACTTTATTTTAAAAAGTAGAATTGCGACTCGTCCGGGTTCACCTTGGGGCGGAATACTCGTAAAATGTCCCTGGACTTGTGTGTGCAGCTTAGTTTCATGAACTTACGTCTCGGTCGTCGCTTACGCAACGCCAAGCGTATTGGGCTCGCCTAATAGAACTTTATTCGACTGTGTGTAACTAACCTTTACATTCTCAAATTTTCTTAATAAATCGCAGACTATTCAAAATTACTTTTTTCTTAATCATAAATCATTAAATTCAGAGTATTTTATATCTTAATTAAAAAAAACTATTGCATATTATGCACTAAGACTGCTATGATAGTAAATTTAAGTAAATCTTTTATTTAAAAGTATTTATTTATTAACTTTTGTTATGTCTTTATTAGATTAGTCCATAATTTTCTTTATAACTATTTTCGTAAATATCTTTTTTTCACGTTTACGAGATATAATACTTATTAATTTAATAGCTCACTATTAGCTAGTGACTATTTACAAATAATTAGCTATTATGATATAGTATTTTGAATTATGTGTGTTACCTTATTAACTTGCTGAAACTTAAAAATAATTGATGCTAGAGAATTATATTTAAATTATGAATTGTATTTTTATATAAATTCTCTTTCAAGTAGAAAGCATATTAAGTAAAAGGAGTATTTTAAAAGAAATAATAAATTCTAATATCGAAATTCTTTCAAGATTCATTAATTTCTTAAGAGATACATATGAGATTTTGCATCGAATGCATTAATTTTGATGTTTGAGTTATAACAACTTTGCAGTTAATTTACATATTATGATGTATATCATATTTTTTTTTATTATTCATAGTTGAATTATAATTTATAAATAGTTTAAATAGATTATTTATTATAACTTTGTGATTTAATGTAATTTTAATAATTATATTTTATTTTATACTATCTTAATTCTTAAAATTAGTAAAATTTAAAGATAATTGGGACTTACGCTCCATGTCTCAAGACTTACGTCTCTCACCTTGTTAGAGATAAAATATCTCACCTTGCAGCCCGCCTTTTAAAACATTAATCAGTAGAAACATCTTTAAAAGCTCGTTAACCGACAAACACAAATATATATTCTTTTTTACACATAAAAGCGCATGCAAATTCATCAGTTAAAATTTTAGGAAGATTTCCTGAAGTTTAGACAATTTTTCTTTGAAGTTCATGAATAAAAGTTTCTAAAGGCTTTTCAAACTCCAGAATTCTATCCCGTCTGTTGGAGTTTCACTTGCAATAGTCTAACTTTTATTAAGTTTTAAATTTTTGGATACCATCCTAGTTTTATTTGGGGCAATTCAAATTTAATTCCATGAAGTTTTCTCTGAAGTTTGTGTAGCTATTTTTCAACTATTTCGGTACCATTTTAAAATTAAATGTGACTATTTTGCAACTGTTTTAGAAACTACTTTGCAAATGCTAGCCCTGTGCACCCTCCACAATCCACATACTATATAGGACCGCCCTCCGCTTATACCATTAATGTAATTTTATTTGTCAAAGGTTATTTACTTTATTTTATAAATTTTTGTGATTATCAATAATTATCTTTAAAAAATTCTTAAGAGATCTACTAGTGTAAAAGAAATTTAATATAGAGTTAACTTTCAAAGAAAATAAAACACAAATTTCGCTACATGGTGCGGAATGAAATCTCTTCAACTGCGGATGAAGAAATATTGTTCATAAAAGCTGGTTGCACATGATGTCTATTCCTGGGCGAAGCCACCCTTGACAAAGTGTGTTCAACTGATAACCCTTCAACCGAAATATTATACTATGTTTATACAGTAAAATATTAATTTTAAATATATAAAATTTATATTGGATACCTTTTGTCATAGTATTTTTTTTCTACTTGAACATTCTTGAAAATATTTATGGTTTTGCAATTGTGTCTATTCATAAGCTTTTGGATAAACCCACACGAAACTTCCTTAATCCATATTCAAGAAAAGTTACTAGAGTCTAGAGTACAAGTTATCTTTTCCTTCAAAATTTGGGAGTGCAGGATACCTAAATGACGTGCCTTAAGGTTAACCTATTACCAGAAATAGAAAGAACCAAGTCAAATATATCAATATCCTAACTTGTCCTAAACCATAGAACTACCACTCACGTATCCCTCAAAACTCTACAAAGAATCTCTACCCATACTTAATTTCCTTTTCCTACAAAACATACCAAAACCAAATTCCATAACAAAAATTTTCCAGCTTTCCAAAAATATTGCATCTTTCCAAAAGTATGGAATCCATCGCGTCTAGCTCTACGCCTTCTGACCACCGTCATAGCCGCCATCTAATGCCAACACAACCACTCGCCGACAGGATCATCCGTGCCGTCAGCCACCATCTCCGCCTCCTCCACCACTCTGACACCACTTTCTTCATCTTAGGCGCAACCGGAAATGTATATACCGTTAACCTCTCCACCACCCCATCATGCAGCTGCCCTGATCGAACCACCCCATGCAAACACATCCTCTTTGTCCTCATCCGCGTATTGGGTGTCTCAATCGACGACACGTGTATTCTCCGGCGAACTATCCGGCCATGCGAGCTCCAACGCCTTCTCAGCTTACCCATCTCCACTGAATCTCTAGCAAACCCTAATGTTCGAGAAAGGTTAGAAGGAGCACAATTCTAATTAGTATTTAATTATATCAGTCTCGACATGCTCATGACATCTGTGTTTAATTCTCTTTCATTAGCCAAACAAGTGAAAATGCATTTATTTTGGCGGTGTGATTCAAACTCAGAACCTCTTTGTCTACTCTAATATCATAGTATTAAATTATATAACTATGCCGTAGCCTGATTTCAATTATATAATTATATTATGTCTTAACAGGTTTCACGAGACGTTTTTTAAGGAACGACCAAAAAGTTCGCCGTTGAGAATAGAGATAGAGAACGGTGTTACATGTCCGGTGTGTTTGGAAGAGATGAACAAGGGAGAAAGAATAGCAGCTTGTCGGACATGTAGAAATCCATTACATGAAGAATGTTTGATGCAATGGAAGAGAAGTAATAGAAGAAGATCAATTAGTTGTGTGATATGCAGGGCAAGGTGGAGAGATGTGAGAGCTGAGCAAGAAGCTGAGAGGTATTTGAATTTGTCTGCTTATATTGGCGGCGATAATGACATGCATATTGTGGAAGATCAACAGAGCTACTGTGGGGATTAGGCCTTTGATAATATACAATTTGTGACAATTCTAAAAGAATTGCTGACCTTAACTATATATAATGTTAAACTAGTATTTGTATATATCCCTTTTATTTTTACAAAGTTTATATTAGGATTTGACCAATTGTACTATATATCTGCAAATGTAAATTCAAGTATTGGGGTATTGAGAAAGTAGAAATGACTTGCTGCGCAAAAAATCTGTTTTCTAGCTTGTTACATCACAATTTATAATGTAACAGAAGGATTTTTCTTTTTCTTTGGTAATTTTGGATGGTAAAACAATCTTGTCCATTTAGCATAAATAATAGGAGTAGTAGTAATTTTAACACTAGTACATATTTTCGATATGTACTAGTAGTTAAACAATTCTTTACCAGGTTCTCGTTTTCATGCATTTTTGTTAATGTTTCTACCTTTTTAATATAATACTATAATACCAAATCAATGTATGATTTATGTTTCTCAATAAATATATTCTCTTTACATACTTATTTTAGTTTAATATAATTTTTTAAATAAGAGGTCTTTATTTTTACACAAGAGATATAAAATAA
>JASVEL010013881.1:0-54193 GCA_032618575.1 Nicotiana noctiflora
ATCGTCGCTTCTGTGACCTTTCACTAAGGCTCCTCACCACTTCTGCGGTTCAGATCCCGCACCTACAAGACCGTTTAAGTGGGTTTCCTTCCGCTTCTGCGAGCTTACCCAACAGGCCCACGTCCACTTTTGCAGAACTTTTCCCGCGCCTGCGGTTCCGCCCCTGCGACCAGTTGTCAGCTTCTGCGTATATCTTCACTATCCAACCTTGAGCTCGCTCCTGCGATCAAAATTACTCTTCTGCGGAGCCCCATCCGCAGAAGCAAAAACCTCTATATACACTAGCAGTTACAAACCTCAAATTTTCATCCGTTTCACCCTCCGAAAACATCCCGAGGCCCCCGGGACCTCAACCAAAAATATAAATCCACTCTAAATCAACACACGAACTTGTTCCAATCATAAAAACACACCCTTAAACACACGAATCATCAAATTAAGGCCGGTTCAAGCCTAAGATTCAACGAAAACTTCCAAAACCTACATTCTATCAAAAACGTGACCAAATGATGTCCGAATGACCTGAACATTTGCAGACATATCCAAAGTCACCTAATGGAGCTACTACAACTGTCGGAATTCCATTCTGACTCCCGGATCAAAATCTCACCTATCGATCAGATTTCGCCAAAATTCCAACTTAGCCAATTCAAGCCTATTTCTATGTCGGACCTCCAGTTTCAACTTCGATCGCTCCCCTAAGTCACAAATCACCTTCCGAAACTAACTGAATCATCAAAATTCGATTCGGAACCCTCTAATAACATAGTCATCTTTGGGTTGACTTTTTAGAAACAAGCTTCACTCTAAAAGGCTATATGCCTTATTTTCCATCGGAATTAATTCCAATTCACCCAATAGACTCTAACACAGATATAGAAACATGAAACAACATAAATGAGGGGATAATGGGGTGGTAACCCTCGTGTCAACGGGCCGGGTCGTCATATTCTCCCCAACTTAAGCAAACGCTCGTCCTCAAGCGGGTCAAGAAACATATCTGGAGACTCAAATAAGTGAGGATATCTGCTCCGCATCTCCTACTCGATCTCCCAAGTGGCCTCCTCCACGGGCCAACCTCTCCACTGAACCTTTACTGATGCAATGTCCTTGGACCTCAATCTCCTCACTTGATGACCCAATATAGCCATAGGCTCCACATAATAGGTCAAGTCATATCAAGCTGAATAGTACTAAAATCCAACACATACGATGGGTCACCAACATATTTCCGGAGCATAGATACGTGAAACACTAGATGAACTCCCAATAGACTGGGTGGAAAAGCAAACATATAGGCCACCTCTCTAATCCTCATGAGAATCTCAAAAGGGCCAATGAATCTCGGACTGAGCTTTCCTTTCTTCCCAAACCTCATGATGCCTTTCATAGGCGAAACCTTCAATAAGACCTTCTCACTTACAGAATAAGACATATCCCGAACCTTCCGGTCTACATAACTCTTCTGGCATGACTGGGCTGTGCGAAGTCTCTCCTGAATCACCGTCACCTTGTCCAAGGCATCCTGGACCAATTTTGTCCCCAACAACCTAGCATCACCGGGCTCGAACCAACCAACTGGAGATCTGCATCGTCTCCCATACAAAGCCTTGTACGGCGCCATATGAATACTATATTGGTAGTTGTTGTTATAGGCAAACTCTGTGAGAGGTAAATAATCAGCCCACGAACCACCAAAATCAATAACACAAGTGCGCAACATATCCTCCAAGATCTGAATGGTACGCTCGGACTGTCTGTCCGTCTGAGGATGAAATGCACTACTCAACTCAACCTGTGAGCCCAAATCATGCTGAAATGTCCTCCAGAACTGCGAAGTGAATTGAGTACCTCTGTCGGATATGATAGAAACCAGAATTCCATGCAATCTCACAATCTCACGAATGAATATCTCAGCCAACCGCTCCGAGGAGTATGTAGTACACACAGGAATGAAGTGAGATGACTTGGTTAGCGTATCCACAATCACCCAAACTGAATCAAACTTCCTCGCTGTCCGAGGGAGCCCACTAAAAAAGTCCATAGTGATCCTTTCCCACTTCCACTCGGGAATATCAATACGCTGAAACACGCCACCGGGCCTCTGATGCTCGTACTTGACCTGCTGACAGTTGAGGCACCGTGCTACATGACTCACAATATCCATCTTCATCTTTCTCCACCAATAATATTGTTTCAAGTCCTGGTACATCTTCGCGGCACTTGGATGGATAGAATACCGCGAGCTACGGGCATCCTTGAATATCAACTCACGAAGGCCATCAACAATGGGCACGCATATCCGGCCCTGCATCCTCAACACACCATTACTATCAATAGTGACATCTCTCGCATCATCATGCTGAACTCTATCCTTAAGTACAAGCAAGTGTGGATCATCATACTGGCGCTCACGAATACGATCATATAAGGAAAACCGAGAAACAACACAAGCCAACACCCTACTAGGCTCTGAAATATCCAATCTCACTAGCCGATTGGCCAACGCCTAAACATCATAAGCAAATGGTCTCTCCCCATCTGAAATATACGCCAAGCTGCCCATACTAACCGCCTTCTGGCTCAAAACATCAGCCACAACATTGGCCTTCCCCGGATGATATAGAATAGTAATGTTATATCCTTGAGAAACTCAAGCCATCTCCGATGTCTCCAATTAAGATCCCTCTGCTTGAACAAATGTTGGAGACTAAGATGATCAGTATACACCTCACAGGACACGCCGTACAAATAGTGCCTCAAAATCTTTAAGGCATGAACTATGTAAACTAACTCCAAATCATGAACACGGCAGTTCTTCTCATGAGACTTCACCTGACGAGAAGCATAAGCAATAACTCTACCCTCCTACAACAATACACAACCTATCCCCATTCTCGAGGCATCACAATATACGGTATATGAACCTGAAGCTGATGGCAAGACTAAAACTGGAGCTGTGGTCAAAGATGTCTTGATCTTCTGAAAGCTCTCCTCGCACTCATCCGACCACACGAATGGTGCACCCTTCTGTATCAGCCTGGTCAAAGAAGAAGCAATGAATGAAAATACCTAAACAAACCGACGATAATACCCCGTCAAACCAAGGAAACTCTTGATCTCTGTAGCTGAGGACGGTCTAGGCCAACTCTGCACCGCCTCTATCTTCTTTGGATCAACCAGAATACCATCACAAGACACCACATGACCGAGAAAAGCTACTGACTCGAGCTAAAACTCTCACTTGGAGAACTTAGCATACAATTTCTTCCCCCTCAACCTCTGCAACACAACGCTCAAATGCTGAGTATCCTCCTCCTGGCTAATGGAGTATAACAGAATGTCATCAATGAATATGATCACGAATGAATCCAAATATGGGGGGAACACACTGTTCATCAGATGCTTGAATGCTGTTGGGGCATTGGTCAGCCCGAAAGACATCACGAGAAACTCATAGTGCCCAAATCTCATCCTGAATGCAGTCTTCATAATATCAGAGTCTCTAATCTTCAGCTGATGATAGCCTGAACGAAGATCTATCTTCAAAAACACCCTCGCTCCTTGGAGCTGATCAAATAAATCATTAATGCGCGGTAGATGATACTTGTTCTTCACTGTTACCTTGTTCAACTGTCTATAATCAATGAACATCCGCATAGAACCATCTATCTTCTTAACAAATAACACCGGTGTACCCCACGGTGACACACTAGGGCAAATGAACCCCTTATCTAAAAGCTCTTGAAGCTGATCTTTCAATTCCTTTAGCTCAGTTGGTTCCATACGGTAAAGAGGAATAGAAATGGGCTGAGTGCCTGGCACCAAGTCAATATCAAAATCAATATCCTTGTCCGGCAGCATGCCCGATAGATCTGATGGGAACACATCTGGAAAGTTCCTCACAACGGGCACAAAATCAATACTAGGAGTCTCAGCTCCCACATCTCTCACAAATGCTAGATACGACAAACACCCCTTTTCAACTATTTGTTGAGCCTTTAAGAATGAGATAACACAGCTAGGGACATAATAAGTTGAACCCCGCCACTCAATCTGAGGAATACCAGGAATAGCCAATATAAATGTCTTGGCATGATAGTGCAAAATAGCATGGCACGGGGATAGCCAATCCATGCCCAAAATCACATCGAAATCCACCATACCTTACAATAACAAATCCACTCAGGTCTCCAGACCCCCAATAGAAACAATAGAGGATCGATAGACGTGATCCATGATAATCGTATCACCCACCGGGGTGGATACATGAACAGGAAAATCAAAACCACCACGAGTCGCACCCGAATGATGTGCAAAATAAAAAGACACATACGAATATATGGACCCGGGATCAAACAAACCGAAGCATCTCTCTGACAAACTGAAATGATACCTGTAATCACTGCATCTGAGGCAACAGTATAACGCATATCAGGAAGTGCATAAAACGTTCCTGACCTCCACTCGATCGCTCCTCACCCCTGAGGCGACCTCTAGAAGACTGACCTCCACCTCTACTAGCCTGAGATGGTGCTGAAGAGGGGGGATGATCCCTATACTGGGACCTATCTCTGTGAAGTCGAAGGCACTGCCTCCTAATGTGACCAAACTCGCCACACTCAAAAAAACTGTCTGGCGCCGGAGAAGGGGACTGAAGGGAACCCTTTGCCGCAGATGAACATTGGGTCGAAGAAGTAGGTGCCAAAATCTGAGATGGGAAGGCGCTATGTAAAGACTAGCTCTGCTGAAAAACCTGACAGCCACGTCTAGAAGAAGCTCCACTATGCTCTGGGCGGCCTGATTGAGAAGGTCTAGATGAACGACCTCTGCCCTGATGAAACTGCCCCTTAGATGGAGCACCACTAAAGCTGCTAGAACCTCGACACCTCTTGGCCTCCCTCTCCTCTCGCTCACAGCGACGATCTGCCTCAATAGAGCATGCCATATCAACAACCTGCTCAAAATATGCTGCCAATAATCTCTCCCTAGTCATCAAAATACGAATAGAATAGTTGAGGCCATCAATGAACCTCCTGATCCTCTCCCGATCTGTCGGAATCATCCAAATAGCATGCCTAGCCAACTAAGTATACTTCAACTCATACTGTGTCACTGTCATATCACCCTGCACTAGCCACTCGAACTGGCGACGTAGCTCCTCGACGGGAGTGAGGCACATACTTCTCTAAAAAGAGAGTGGAAAATTGCTGCCAAATAAGGGGTGCTGCCCCTGCAGGCCTAAGCCTCTCAAACTCCTCCCACCAAATGATTGCTGGACCAGAAAACTGGAATGTAGTAAATGAAACACCACTGGACTCAAGAATCCCCGCCGTACGCAACATCCTCTGACACTTTTCTAACAAACCATGAGCATCCTCACACTCAGTGCCATTGTATGAAGGTGGCTGAAGTCTACCAAATTTCTCAAATCGACGCTGCTCGTCGTCAAGCATCACCGGTACAACATACTTTGGGGCTGGCGCAACTGGTGCAATTGGAACAGCTGGTGCAACTACCTGAGCTGGGACTGCCTCTAGCGTCTGAAGTCCCTGCACAACCTGCTTTGGTGTGCGAGCTGCGGGGGTCTGATGACCATCCCCAGTCTGAGATGTCGCTGCTGTAGTAATAGCTGAAACTACCTGAGCCAACCCAGTACAAACTGATAATATCTGGGCCAAAGTCTCCTGGAGGCCAGGAATAATAATAGGCACTGCTGGCGCCTAAACGGGAACTGCTGGAGCCTTAACCACTAGGGGTTGATCCTGGATAGGGGCATCAGGTGGGTCTACTGGCACTGCCCATGCCACTCTAGTGCGACCACGACCACGACATCGATGAAGACCTCTAGCTAGTGGCAATAGTGGTCGTCCACCTCGTCCTATAGTACGAGTCCTCTCCATCTGCGAGAGAATACAATACAGAAGTTCAGTTCTCGTAATAACAAAACCGCACGACAGAGTTCAAGAAATGTGAAGTGTTTCCTAAAAGGTTTGCAGCCTCCCGAGGATAAATATAGACGTCTCTGTACCAATCCACGAGACACTACTAACTGGCTCAAGACTCATGAGGCCAAGTAAACTAGGCTCTGATACAAACTTGTTACGACCCCAAAAGCCAGTCGTGATGGCGCCCAGCATATTGCTAGGCCAGCCTGTCCAATCTCACACCAAAACCGAGCTATCAGCTCTCAATGTACTTTTAAAAGAATTATTTCACAGTGAAAGAAGTACAATGCTTTAGCTTAAATTCGTGAAATAACCCAGCACAATATAATATCTCCTACAGATCTGGAGTCATAAGCCATGAGTCTCTACCGAATATATAGCAATAAAACTCAGAATAACTGTATCTAACAAAATATGGAAAAGTCTAATACAACTGAAGATAGACGGAAATGTCAGGTCCTGCGGACGCTAGCAGCTACCTCAACAATTCGGAATGGTCACTGCACCAGCTGGGGAATCAGCCCTACTATGATGTACCTGGATCTACACACTAGGTGCATAGAGCAGTGTGAGTACTTCCAACTCACTAGTAAGTACGGGTAAGACTGTGAAGGTAAGAACACCCAATAATGCACTACGCAAGGCCATATAGTAATCTCTTTTACCATTTTTAACATTAACAGTCTCAAAATCAGCAATATCAGCTAAACAGTACAACAGATATATCTAAATGCAATGCAAATGCATGAACATGGCCGCTACGATGCATAGCTAGATCCATTCGGGTACCTACGCTCACTGTGGGGGTTCAAACTCCGGACGGGCTCCTACAACCCAAGCGCAATATCAATGATATGATGCGGCACGCAGCCCGATCCATGATTAGTCCTGCTACATGAAATGCAAGCCTCACAGGTATAGAAATATCATTTGAAACCTCTTTTTATCAATAACAGTAGAAAATAGTGTTTTAGAAATACCAGAGTTTGGAAAACCATTTTAGACAGTGTTTAGCTCAGGACTGATATTAGAATAACATGTTATAATCACAAATGCTATGATAACGATCATCACGGGATCCAAATAACTGGCTCGCAACCCAAAGATATCCACAACCATCCAATTAGGAGGTTTACCGACTCAATTATAGCCAACAACACAGTATACCATTACACTGTCAGACTAAGCCATAGTCCCCAATCATAATCGACCCCGCTCTCACAGTAGAGTACGTGTCTTGCCTCAATACAGCGTCACATAGCGATATACTGGGTTTTCAAACCCTCAGGTCATAATACATACCCATTACTCACCTCGACTCTGCTCAAAAACTAGCCCGCAATGCCTTTGCCACGAGAATCGGCCTCCACGGGTGCAGAATTTGATCAAAAACAAAAGGAATACATCAAAATAGGCTAAAGGAACATAAACCGATCGAAATAATTCGAATTACACCAAAAATCACGTAGTTGCTAAAACTTGACCCCTGGGCACGCTTCTCGAAAAATTACAAAAGTTACATTTTTAGAGTCCTTATCTCGACAGGAGTCCATACATATAAATTTTATCAAAATCGGACTTAGTTTGCCCATTCAAATAAGTGATTTTCAATAACCCAGGCTTAGAGCAAAAATCCCCCATGGATACACCTTATTTCTTCCAATTTTAGAGGTTAACTCCATAATTTAACACTATATTAAGATAAATTGAATCCATGAGTGCTTACCTGATGAATTACCTCGATTTCCTCCTCAAAATCCCTAAAATTGCCTCTTAGTTTGAAGTCCCAAATGTGTTATAATTTCTGAAATTTTGAACCCCTACTATTCATTAATCCCAGGTCATTTTTCGCTTCTGCGACCCCCGTCCCGCTTCCTCGAGACCGCTTCTGCGGAAACACCGTCGCTTCAGCGACCTTTCACTAAGGCTCCTCATCAGTTCTGTGATTCAGGTCTCGCACTTGCGAGACCGCTTAAGCGGGTTTCCTTCAGCTTCTGTGAGCCTACCCAACAGGCCCACGTCCGCTTCTGCAGAACTTTTCCCCCGCCTGCGGTCCGCCCCTGCGACCAGTTGTCAGCTTCTGCGTATATCTTCACTATCCAACCTTGAGCTCGCTCCTGCGATCAAAATTACTCTTCTGCGGAGCCCCATCCGCAGAAGCAAAAACCTCTATATACACTAGCAGTTACAAACCTCAAATTTTCATCCGTTTCACCCTCCGAAAACATCCCGAGGCCCCCGGGACCTCAACCAAAAATACAAATCCACTTTGAATCAACACACAAACTTGTTCCAATCATAAAAACACACCCTCAAACACACGAATCATCAAATTAAGGCTGGTTCAAGCCTAAGATTCAATCAAAACTTCTGAAACCTACATTCTATCAAAAACCTGACCAAATGATGCCCGAATGACCTGAAAATTTGCAGACATATCCAAATCACCTAACAAAGCTACTGCAACTATCGGAATTCCATTTGGACTTCTGAATCAAAATCTCACCTATCGATCTGATTTCGCCAAAATTCCAACTTAGCCAATTCAAGCCTATTTCTACACCGGACCTCCAAATTCAATTCCGATCGCTCCCCTAAGTCACAAATCATCTCCCGAAACTAACTGAATCATCAGAATTTGATTCCGAGCCCTCTAACCTCATAGTCAACTCTGGGTTGACTTTTCAAAAACATACTTCACTCTAAAAGGCTATATGCCTTACTTTCCACCAGAATTAATTCCAATTTACCCGATAGACTCCAACATAGATATAGAAATAAGAAACAACATAAATGAGAGGATAACGAGGCAGTAACTCTCGTGACGACGGGCCGAGTGGTCACACTTCAAGAGTGATGATCCAAAGGGGTCATAACCATATTTCTCCCCTTTTCCGCACTTCTGAGATCTTGGAAACCTCACTCTCAGTTGCCTCAATGTGCGTTCACAGTCCAGCGACGAAGCCAGAAAGTTTTTGTGTTAAGATATATATGAATTCTATGGAAAATTTGAAGAATATTAATATTAATATTGGTACAGTTGACTTTGGTCAATATTTTTGGTAAACGGGCCCGGACCGATAATCTGATAGTCCCGGGAGGTCCGTATAAAAATATGGGACTCGGGCATGTGCTCGGAGTCGAAATCTGAGGTCCAGAACCCCGGTAAAAGAATTTTTCTGTTAAATTATTTTCTTAAATAAATAAGGAAAAATGGAAATGAAAATGAGTTAGAAAATATTGGTATTGGGCTCGTATTATGGTTCCGACGTCCGGTGCAGGTCTTAAATATTGGTTAAGCGCTTCCTGTGAATTTTGGTCGAAATCGGACGTTATTTGACGTGTTTCGGACCTAAATAGCTAAAGTTAGAGATTTAAGAACTTTAAAAATGAAATCTTGAGTTTTGGGGGTTGATTCTTTGTTTTTGATGTTATTTTAGCGATATGATCGCTCGAGCAAGTTCGTATGATATTTTTGAGTTAGTGTTCATATTTGGTTTGGAGCCTCGAGGGCTCGGGAGTGTTTCAGAGGTGGTTCGGGTGTTTTGGGAGTTAGGAAACTGGTAGATTTTCTGCTGTTTTTACACAGAGGATTTCCTCTACGCGATCGCGGCCTCCTTCACGCGATCGCATTACCTTAGCTATTTCTTCAACGCGATCGCATCCCGTTTCACACGATCGGATAGCTTCCCGACCTTGCTCTCCGCGATCGCAAACGATCTCACGCGATCGTGTAGAGCAAACTAACGACCCCAGCAAAAATCCTTCTACGCGATCACAACAGCTCTCACGCTATCGCGTAGACCACATAATTTCCCTTCCGCGATCGCATCACTGTTCACGCGATCGCATAGAACAAAATTTTACCCAGTGAATTTCATACCAAACAGAACACTTAGCAAGGTATTTTCTCACAAAACCTCATACGGGCTCTTCTCCTCCACCCTCAATTTTCAAGTTCCAAGCTCCTATTCCTCCATAACTCCTTGGGTAAGTCTTCCTTACTTCATTTCTTCATTATTTCTTCACCTAATCATAATTAGTCCTAGCCCTAAGTCATGAATTCAAGGTAGAAAATAGGGGTAATGTGTAGAACTAGGGCTTGTGAGATTTTGGGTGTTTCAACCTCAACTTGAGGTCGGATTGTGAAACAAATCATATATTCTAACTCGTGGGGTTGTGAGAGATTGGAATTTGGTCTGAGCCTCGAGTTTGGACCATGTGGGCCCGGTGTCGGATTTTACTACTTTTGGAAGAATGATGGGAATTTCATTTCTAGGCTATGGGATTATGATATTGATCCCTAATTGATGTTATTGAATTAAAAAATGACTAGATACCATTGTTTCAGAGTCGGATTCTAGAGGAAAGGCGGTGCTAGAGGATTGATTGCTATTTTCGGATCGAGGTAAGCGTCTGATCTAATCTCGGCTTGAGGGAATAGGATTAGAGTATTATTGCTTGCTATTTGCTAAATGATCGAGTGCGGTGTATAGGCATGGTGAAGAGTATCCATACACTAGCGTCTAGCATGACCGTGGGTCTTCTTTGTACTTGCTTTGGGTATATTTTGAGAACTATTCCTAGCAATTGGTGAATTCGACATGATGAGTTAGTTGAGGAATTATTTATGAAAAGTGAAAATTCTTTGGAGCTTTGGCTCAAACGGTAGTGATCCTATGAAGTAAAAATTGTAAGGATTGTAAAGAAATGGTTGAATCCTTGCTGGGACGTGTAGGTTATGATTGTTGTTGCTCTCTTATCCGGTTGAGCGTTATATGTATTCTCCATTATTGAGATGTTTGGGCTGCTAGTGGTACCCTTATTCGGTAGATCTTTATATTGCCAAATTTTCCCTAAAGGGAAACTCCTTGAGAGATGCTATATAAATCATTCATGATAATTATTGGGATCGTGTGGCACGCCGTCCACCTATATTATATTTATTGGGATCGTGTGGCACGCCGTCCAACTATATTATATTTATTGGGATCGTGTTGCACGCTCCACCTATATTATAATTATTGGGATCGTGTGGCACACCGTCCATTTATGATACATACTATAGGATCGTGTGGTGCACCGACCACTTGTGAAAGAAAATAATGTGAATTAGGTTATGTTGTCACAGATGACGTGCTCTCATTGTTCAATATTTCCTGAGCATGTTCCACTTTCAGTTATATACCTTCATATATAATCATGTTGTTCTTTTTATTATCGTTGTATATATATATATATATATATATATATATATATATATATATATATATATATATATATATATATATATTTGCACACTGGTTGATTTTAGTAAGTCATGTCTAGCCTCGTCACTACTTAGCTGGGGTTAGGCCATGTGATTCACGCCCAAATAATGGTCGTAGGTCAATATAATCCGGTCAATTAAGTCCAGAGTTGATCACACATGGAATTAACCTATCAATTGCAACTTCAAAACCCCAATAACACTTCTGAAGTAGCTTCCCAAACTTTTGAGTATATTATTATGGAATGTGTTCTACTAACTAACTTTTGCAACAAATTAAAGACTTGAAAGAAAGAATTGAATGTTAGGTAAAGAATGAAGAGAAATACTAAGGTATTGATTTCCCCTATTGATGGAATCCCTTCTCTTTGTGCTCATACAAATTGTCAATATTAATCTATCAATCATGAACACTATTTTTACCGTAATTCTCTCCCGAGAAACTACAATAATATACTAGTGCACTCTCCCGAGCTACCCTAGCTAGCCTTAATTTGAACGGTTCACTTTAGATTGCACCCAAGGTTTCGTTATTCCTAACCCCACCTTTACACCCACAATTATAAATTCCTCCAATAATCTTGGTGTGGTGTTGTTCATCAATTACCTAACAATGCACTCTTTTCCAAGTTATGCACACTAAATAGGCACATCTAATTGAGAGCTCTATCAATTAACTACAACAAGAACGAAGTTGAACAAATAGAAATCTAGCTAACAATTTGTAATCACATAACCCAGAAGTTCATCACTCAATAGGTTCCATCAAAACCTTAGATAAATAATTAGCTACTCATAATCAAAGAAACAAGATAGATAATTGAATTCATAATCAAAGATTCAATGTAAAAGAAAGAAAGATGTTGAGAGAGTTCTCTCTTACTAGTTTTATTGCAAAAGTAATGAATAATACAACACTTGCCTCTGCTGGGCGAATCCTAATATTAAATATAGGGTTTAGGTTACATAATTCACATTTGGACAATTTTGTCCCTCAAATTTTCGGCTTCCACTGCGGTCCGACCACGGTCGCGGTTAGATCGTACTGAAATAGGCTTTCTGATTCTTCAAAGGTTCCACGAGCCCTCTTTACCGTGGTTCTACCGCGGTCGCGGTTGGACCGCGGTAGAATAGTGCCGCGGATTCTTCACTTCATTTTTCCGCACAAACTTCCGATTCGTTCCACACTTTGCCTTTTCACCATCTTATGACTCCAAAACTGCTCCTTTAGTCCTCATTAGCTCATGTGTACATATAACACACTAAAAACACTAATAAAAGTAT
Organism: Nicotiana noctiflora; assembly: GCA_032618575.1. Taxonomy (NCBI): domain Eukaryota; kingdom Viridiplantae; phylum Streptophyta; class Magnoliopsida; order Solanales; family Solanaceae; genus Nicotiana; species Nicotiana noctiflora. The sequence goes on from JASVEL010013881.1 coordinate 12,502, forward strand.
TTTGTCATCATAAACAATATCAAAACAACAATAAAGTGTGATTATTTAAGGCATAAATATAGTCAAATTCACCTATTATCACCAGGCACTTACCAGCACATGGGGTCGGTTGTGCTGATACTACACTTTTGTGCTTTTTTGCACAGATCACAACGTTGGGGCAGCTTTCGGACAGCAGCAACAAAAGGATATTTCTGGGAGTTGTCTTTGGTCCAGGGACTCTCGAGGTAGCCTAGCCGGCGTTCACAGGCCGAAGTCCCTATCCCTTATTTCAGTTTGTTTTTATTGTATCAAAACAGACTTATGTATTTATTTCATTCAGACTTGGTTGTAGTATTCTATAATAGTCAGTGAGATAACGACACCAGATTTTGGGGTAGTGTTATGTTCAGTATTTTTTTCGCATTTGATTTCTTCTTTACTGGATTTAAAGTTTTTCTAAAAAGTTTAATTATTTGAGTGTATTCTATTGTTAAGGTTCGGCTGGCCTAGCGTCGATAGTAGGCGCCATCACAACTCCCCATGATGGAAAATCCTGGTCGTGACAAGTTGGTATCAAAGCTCTAGGTTGCATATGTCTCGCTACTCACGGACCTACTAGGTAGAGTCTGAAGGATCGGTACTGAGACATCTGTATTTATCCCTCAGAGGATATAGAGTTAGGAAAAAATTCACATTTGTTCTTTCTTGTCGTGCCATTTTGTTTCTCAAACACTGATTGTCCTTCTACTCCGTTCTTTCTCAGATGGCGAGAACACGTGCTTCATCTCCACCGCGCGGCAGTCCGAGCCCACAGTTGCACCTGCAAGGGGTGGAGGCCGAGGTCGTGCCAGAGGCCTAGGCCGGGGTAGAGCCCAGCCCCAGGTAGCCATTCCTGAGGTGGAGCCTCATGTTGACTATGACGAGGAGGTTCCAATCCCAGCAGTACAGGCGGGCCCAGCTCAGGTCCCACGAGGAGTCGTGATCACCCCGGAGTTTCAGGATGCTACAGTCAGACTAGTAGGCATTATGGAGAGTGTCTCTAGAGCGAGGTTGTTACCAGCTGCACCAGCCACTTCTCGGGCTGGAGGAGGGGTTCAGACTCCTATTGCCCATACCCCGGAGCAGGCAGCTCCTCAGGCCCATGCCACAGCAATTCAGCCAGCTATGGCCGTTCAGCCAGGTATTCCAGCTCAAACCAGTGATGGAGCAGCCATGACTTCCGATGCTTTGTGGAGACCTGATCGGTTCTCCAAGTTGTTCACTACCACCTTCAGCGGTTCTTTATCCAAGGATCCCCAGGATTTCCTATTCAGTTGCCATGAGATTCTCAGGACCATGGGCATAGTGGAGACCAATGGGGTCGCTTTTTGAACCTTCAGGCTTACAGGATCCACCAAGACTTGGTGGAGGGATTTTAGTTTATCTAGACAGACAGGGTCTCCGGCTTTGACATGGGATCGGTTCGTAGAGTTATTCCTGGAGAATTTCTCCCCGTCACTTAACAGGAGGCACTTCGCAAGCAGTTTGAGTGCCGTCAGCAGGGCACCATGATAGTTACTCAGTACGAGACCAGATTCATTGACTTGGCATGCCATGCAGTTGTGGTACTCCCTACAGAGCGGGATAGGGTCCGGAGATTTATTGATGGATTTATTCAGCCGATTCGCCTACAGATGGCCATGGGAGTTGGTAGTGATATTTCCTTCCAGGAGGCGGCCAATGCGGCCCGCAGAGTTGAGATAGCCCTCGTACGGGGAGGTAGTCAGATGTCAGATAAGAGAACTCGTCATTTTGGTTGATTCAGTGGTACCTCGTCTGGAGGTATGGATTCTTATGGTAGGGGTCCGGCACCGAGGCCCTTTCAGTCAGCTTTTTAGACTTCTCATGGTAGTTCGGGCAGTGGTGGTCCCCAGCAGTATCAGTCAGATCAACAGCCTACCAGTGTACCCCCACTCTGTTATTCTCACGAGCAGAGGACTTGTTACACTTGTGGTGACTCGAGGCATATTGCCAGGTTTTTCCCTCGGGCTTCGGGCAGTTCTCAGCAGCAGGGTCCTCGCCCCATGATTCAGGCAGCAGGTGATTCGCAGCCTGCCTAGTCAGCTAGAGGCGGGGTAGAGACCTTAGAGGTGGAGGTAGGGACCGTAGAGGTGGATCTCGGATCGGTAAAGGCAGAGGTCAGCTAGTGGTTGATCGACTTAGAGATGCAGTTTAGGGGGTGGGGCCCAACCCCGTTTTAATGCTTTGCCTCCCAGGCCAGAGGCTGAGTCTTCCCATGCTGTTATTATAAGTACTATTCTGGTCTGTGACCGGGGTGCTTCAGTGCTATTTCACCTTGGGTCTACATTTTCATACGTGTTGTCTTATTTTGCACCTCATTTGCCTATGCCTAGGGATGCCTTGGGTACTCTTGTATATATATCTACACTAGTGAGTGATCCTATAGTGGTTGATTGGGTCCATTGTTCCTGTATAGTAGTGTTTGATGGTCTTGAGACCCGTGTTGACCTATTGCTTCTAGACATGGTGGATTTTGATGTTATATTGGGGATGGATTGTCTGTCCTCGTATCATGCGATCTAGGATTGTCATGCCAAGACCGTGACTTTGGCTTTACTAGATATGCACCGATTGGAGTGGAAAAGGGACTCCAAGACATGCCACCCGCAGTGTTATTTCTTATGTTAAGGCTCGACGCATGGTCGAGAAAGGGTGTCTAACTTATTTGGCTTATGTTCGCGACTCCAGCTAAGAGCTTCCTTCTATTGACTCAGTCCCTATTGTTCGGGAGTTTCCAGAAGTTTTTCCTTGAGACTTGTTGGGTATGCCACCCGACAGGGATATTGATTTTTGCATTGATCTAGCCCCAGGCACGCAGCCCATTTCTATTCTGTCATACCGTATGGCCCCGCCAGAGCTGAAAGAGCTAAATGATCAGTTGCAAGATTTATTGGAGAAGGGTTTCATCAGGCCTAGTGTTTCTCCCTGGGGTGCGCCAGTTCTGTTTGTGAAGAAAAAGGATGGTTCCATGTGGATGTGTATTGACTACCGACAACTGAACACGGTAACAATTAAGAACAAGTATCCACTGCCAAGGATTGATGATTTGTTCGACCAGTTGCAGGGTGCAAAGGTGTCTTCAAAGATAGATTTGAGATCGGGTTATCACCAACTGAGGATTAGGGCGTCTGATGTCCCTAAGACAGCATTCCACACTCGGTAAGGGCATTATGAGTTCTTGGTCATGTCATTTGGGTTGACCAACGCCCTAGCAGCATTTATGGAGTTGATGAACCGAGTGTTCAGTGTTATTTAGACTTGTTCGTGATTGTCTTTATTGATGATATTCTCGTGTACTCCCGCAGTTAGGAGGATCATGAGAAACACCTCAGAGTGGTTCTTCAGACTCTGAATGATAGCCAGTTGTATGCCAAATTTTGAAAATGCGAGCTTTGGTTGAGTTCAGTGACGTTTCTGGGTCATGTCGTATCAGCTGAGGGTATTAAGGTGGACCCAAAGAAGATTGAGGCAGTTAAGAATTGGCCTCGAACAGCTTCAGCAACAGAGATTCGTAGTTTCTTAGAGTTAGCTGGTTATTATCGTCGGTTTGTGGAGGGATTTTCATCTATAGCTGCCCCGATGACCAGGTTGACTCAGAAGGGTGGCCAGTTCAGGTGGTCAGATGATTGCGGGGAGAGCTTTCAGAAGCTCAAGACATCTCTAACTATAGCATTGTTATTGGTTTTGCCCACAGGTCCAGGACCTTACACTATTTATTGTGATGCTTCTCGTGTTGGTCTTGGTACGGTATTGATGCAAGATGGTAGGGTTATTGCTTATGCTTCGAGGCAGTTGAAGATCTACGAGAAGAACTACCCAGTCCTAGATCTAGAGTTGGCAGCCATTGTTCATACCTTGAAGATTTGGAGGCATTATTTATATGGTGTGATGTGTGAAGTGTACACGGATCACAAAAGTTTGCAATACTTGTTCAAGCAGAAAGTGTTGAATTTGAGGCAGTGGAGGTGGTTGGAGCTATTGAAGGATTATGATGTTACTATCTTATACCACCCGGGTAAGGCCAATGTAGTGGCCGACGCATTAAGCAGGAAGTCAGCCATCATGGGTAGTCTTGCATATCTTTCGGTCAGCCAGAGACCACTTGCCTTAGATATACAGGCCTTGGCCAATCTGTTAGTGAGGTTGGACATTTCGGAGCCTAGCCGATTATTAGCTTGCACGGTCGCTCGTTCTTCTTTGTTGGAGCGGATCCGTGACCGGCAGTTTGATGATCCTTATTTGTGTGACTTGAGAGATACTGTGCATCGTGGAGGTTCCAGGAAGGTGACTTTGGATGCGGATGGTGTTTTGAAATTGCAGGGCCGAGTAGGTGTGCTCAATATTGATGGCATTCGAGATTTCATCTTAGCGGAGGCCCATAGTTCTCAGTATTCTATTCACACAGGCGCCGCGAAGATGTATCAGGACTTGCGGCAGCATTACTGGTGGCGTAGGATGAAGAAAGACATTGTTGCATATGTGGATCGGTGTTTAAATTGCCAGCAGGTCAAGTATGAGCATCAGAGACCTGGTGGTGTGTTTCAGAGGATTGAGCTGTCACGCCCCAAATCGAGGGACATGACCGGCGCCTGACCGGGTTGCCCCAGTCAAGCGGACCTGGGTGCCTTTCATTCCCACGCGTTAACCCTGTGTTGATTGTTTCTCATTAACCAAATATTTTACCAATAATGACTGATTTCATAATAGATAAACATAACCATGTGATTGATTCACTAACAAGTTCATAATTTATATTTACAACGCCCCATACATATACATAGGCCATAATCCCACAGTTTACATGTCTATGGAGCCTCTAGGATACAAAAAGAGAAATACAATACTTGCCGGTAACAAGGCTCCGGCTATACCTTACAAAACCAAAATGAAATCTAAACCGAAGTGGCATGAACCACACAAGGCCCCGAGAAAGAAAGGGGCTCACCAAAAACAGGCAGTGGAGGATGAAGGATACTACTGCCGATGTGCTGAAGTGCCTGCTACAGATCCACCTACAATCATAACACGAATGTAGCGCCCCCGGCAAAAGGGACGTCAGTACACTTGAATTGTACTGGTATGTATGGACAAACTTTGTCCCAAGTAAACTCAAGCCATTAAATTACATTAAAACTAATCAAGCCAACCAACCATGTTTTTCACCTTTTACTCATTTCAGATAAGTCTCAACACAAGCACATTCAAGGTCAACAAATGGAACAACAACCGATCAACAACATAAATTGCAAGTAGTCAAACATAGGAGCAATCAGTGCTCCCCAGGTTGCAAACTCTCCTGTTGTCTCCTTTCACAATTTCACATTATTGATTTTTGTATAAATTTTCAATAGCGATTTCGATCGCTTTCCATCCTTATTGCCCCTGACCACCCTTATTACCTCGGCCACCCTTATCACCCCAACCCACACCTTATTTCCCCACGTTGCGGCGCGCAACACGACCCCGCCTTACAGTTGAAAACACAACAATTTCAAAAAGCAGATAAGGTACTACACACAATTTCAACAAGTTCAAATAAGCAACTTACACATTGGTTCATGTTCTCAATTTCTTCTCAATGCCAATATCAATACCAAGTTACAAGTATTCTAAAATCGAAAATGCCCACATAATCATGTTCAACAATTTACCACCATTAAGGTGTTTCAAATTCCTTCCACAATAAGTCAAATATGCCATCACAATGGTTGTTCCCAATTCTTTACCAATCTCGATTACCTTTTTATCTTTCCATTCATATTTCATACCACACCACACGTAGTTCAACATAAATCAAATGCTCAACAGGGAAATCAAAGAATTACGTAAAATTTCTCAATTTGTCACATGCCAAAACAATTCGCACACATTTGGGCGATTTTACAAGAATCAAAATTAGCCATACATACCTGGTGGTGAGTTTTCTTCCGTTAACTTCCTACTTTATGCTTACCCACGCTATCTTACTTGTGCCAACCTTGTTCTTGAAGACTCTTACTTCTACTCACTTCTTTTTACTAAAAATCAAGTTCAATAATCATGCATGAGTGTAAAAATTCTATTTTCAAAAGCTATTATATGCAAACCTCTCTTTACCCAATTAATACTGAAAATCAAAGAAAATAGTTAGGGTTTTTACCTTGAAAATATTGGGGAAGGTTGAATCCTTGCCCTAAGATCCCTTGGAATTAAGGTAGTTAGAACAATCCTTGAAGATGCAAGATTTCTCTCTCTAAAAACCCTCTCTTCTCTCTCTAATTTTTGGTAAGATGATATGATAAAATGAAGAAGAAGTGTGTTATATTAAAGAAGGGATCGGGTCAAAATGTTACAAAAATCTGGGCCGGGGTCGAATATGCGGTCACTATGCGACCGCAGAATCAACATGCGGTCCGCATAGTGACCGCAGAATTGCCTCAAATTTTACAAGGTTCTGTTAAGGAATGCGGCCAGAATGCGGTCCGCATGTTTGATCTGCGGTCGCAAAATGCACCGCATATTTGACATGCGATCGCATATCGACCGCACATTTGACACGATTTTTGGAAACTCTCTGGAACGATTTGCGGCAAGAATGCGGTCCGCATGTCAGGTTTGCGGTCGCATTCTTGACCGCATATTTGACATTTTTTCGGAAAAAATTAATTCTCTACATTTTTGAAACTTAAATCACTACCAAGGGTCCGAATCGCGGCGAGCAAGCTCGCCGCGAAGAATTCTACGCATTCCTAACACATTATTCGGACCATGACACCACAACTACTAGGTTTTATGCACAAAAATTTTTACGGGGCCTTACATCCTCCCCCCTTAAGATCATTCGTCCTCGAATGAGGATTTTGAAATAAATGAGTTGGTTTTGAAAGACATGATATGCAACCATCAAAATTTTGACTAACTCTTATATTTTAGAAAAATTTCGCCGGAGTTTCCTTTGTATTATGGACATATCCACCTGTCAGAGGGCCCCCGAAACACATTACCAAACAACAATATACAACTACAACACTTTTCACAACTGGTATACACTTTCTTACCTCAACGAATGCACATATTCTATCACATTGTTACAATTGCACATAAACTAGTCACTTCAATGAATTCTTACCTTATTTAGCCATTTTAACACACCATGTACACTTAACAAACCATTACCAATCTACACTTACTATTAGTTGTTTATTAAACACGTAAATCTTTATAAGGCTTTCATCTATCAAGAACGGTTCAAGTGACCCAAGGTAACAACACATTTAACTCATTACAAAATAAAGGAGACTTTACTAATACTAAGAGGGAAACAACTTAGGCAAGATGACATTTACTAGGAGTAGGAGGGTCACCTAATTTCTTCTAGGCTTGATCGAACAAATGGGGGTACTTTTCCTTCATCTCTTTTTCCGCTTCCCATGTGGCCTCCTCAACTTGTTGACTTCGCCACAATACTTTAACAGAGGCAACTTCCTTATTTCTCAACTTACGGACTTGGCTATCAAGAATGGCAACTAGAACTTCTTCATATGACAAATTTTCATTAACCTCTATAGCTTCGACTGGCATGATGGTGGATGGATCTCCAATCACTTTCTTCAACATGGACACATGGAATACCGGATGCACCGATGACATCTCAGGAGGCAACTCTAGCCTATAAGCAACTTGACCAATCCTTTGAACGATCCGATATGGCCCGACATACCTAGGACTCAATTTCCCTTTCTTTCCGAATCGCATGACTCCCTTCATAGGAGATACCCTCAAGAACACCCAATCATCGACTTGAAACTCCAAATCCCTTCGACGAACGTCCGCATAGGACTTTTGACGACTCTGTGCTGTTTTCATTCTCTCCTGAATAACCTTGACCTTTTCCATAGCTTCGTACACCATATCCGGCCCTAGCAATTCCGCTTCACCTACCTCAAACCACCCGATTGGCGATCTACATCTTCTCCCGTACAATGCCTCAAACGGGGCCATTTGAATGCTAGCATGATAGCCGTTATTGTAAGCAAATTCTATCAGTGGCAAGTGTTCATCCCAATTACCTTTAAAATCTAAGACACAAGCCCGCAACATATCTTCAAGCGTCCGAATGGTCCGCTCGGCCTGTCCATCGGTCTGTGGATGGAAAGCTGTGCTGAGATTCACCCTGAGTTCCCAAACCTTGCTGAAACTTCTTCCAAAAGTTAGCTGTGAACTGAGCCCCGCGATCCGAGATGATAGAAAGTGGAGTTCCATGAAGCCTTACTATCTCCTTGATGTACAACCTTGCATATTGCTCCGCAGTATCAGTGGACTTGACTGGCAGGAAGTGAGCTGATTTGGTGAGTCGATCTACTATCACCCATATTGAGTCAAACTTACGCTGAGTGCGAGGTAACCCTACCACGAAATCCTTATTGATCATCTCCCATTTCCACTTTGGTATTTCTATAAGCTGAGTTAATCCACCGGGCTGTTGATGCTCGGACTTCACTTGTTGACAGTTCTGACATTTAGCTACAAAGCTTGCTACATCTCTTTTCATACCGTTCCACCAATAAATCTCCTTAAGGTCATGATACATTTTCGTTGAACCAGGGTGCACAGAATACCTGGAAGTATGAGCCTCTGCCATCACTCTCTCCCGAAGCTCGTCCACATCCGGAACACATAGCCTATCTTGACACCGCAATACACCATCTTTGCTGCTGAGTACAAATGCTGAGGTCTTGTCATTCATGACCGCTTCCTTCACCCAAACCAATGCTGGATCCATGAACTGTTTTTCCTTGATTTCCGCGACCAATGATGATTCTACTCCATTATACACCAAAATATCCCCCTCGTCTGACGCCGAGCTACGAACCCCCAAACTGGCTAATTGGTAAACCTCTCGAGCCAGGTGTCTCTGATCCACACCCAAATGAGCCAAACTACCCATGGATCTCCGACTAAGAGCGTCCGCTACCACATTTGCCTTCCCTGGATGGTACAATATGTCCACATCATAGTCCTTGAGTAGTTCTAACCACCGCCGCTGTCTCAGATTCAGCTCTTTCTGCTTGAACAAATACTGGAGGCTCTTGTGGTCCGAAAACACATCTACATGAACCCCATAAAGATAGTGTCGCCATATTTTCAAGGCAAACACAACAGCTGCAAGTTCCAAATCATGCGTCGGATAATTCTTCTCGTGATTCTTGAGTTGCCTGGAAGCGTAAGATATGACTTTCCCGTGCCGCATCAATACACATCCCAAACCAACCCTGGAGGCATCACAATAAACCACAAATCCCTCTGTGCCTTCTGGCAAGGCCAATACTGGTGCCGAGGTCAATCTTGACTTCAGTTCTTGGAAACTTTTCTCACATGCTTCGGACCACCGGAACTTAACTGCTTTCTGCGTCAATTTAGTCAATGGGGAGGCGAGGGTTGAGAATCCCTCTACAAACCTCCGATAGTACCCTGCCAGACCCAAAAAGCTGCGAATCTCCGTCGGGGTCGTGGGTCTAGGCCAATCTTTCACTGCCGCAATCTTCTGAGGATCCACCATAATTCCCTCACTGGAAATAACATGCCCTAGAAAAGCTACGGACTCCAACCAAAACTCACATTTTGAGAACTTGGCATACAATTGATGCTGAAGAAGGGTCTGCAATGCTGCTCTGAGGTGAACGGCATGATCTTCCCCGCTCCGAGAGTAGATGAGAATATCGTCAATGAATACAATCACAAAGGAATCTAGGAATGGCTTGAAAACCCGATTCATAAGGTCCATGAAAGTTGCTGGGGCGTTGGTTAGCCCAAAAGACATAACCAAAAACTCAAAGTGACCATAACAAGTTCTGAAGGCGGTTTTAGGAATATCCTGCTCCCTGATTTTCAACTGGTGGTACCCAGACCGTAAATCAATCTTTGAGAAGAACCTCGCTCCCTGCAATTGGTCAAACATATCATCCACTCGAGGCAATGGATATTTATTCTTAATGGTGACTTTGTTAAGCTGCCGATAATCAATACACATTCGAAGTGACCCATCCTTCTTTCTGACAAAGAGAATCGGAGCACCCCACTGCGACACACTCGGTCGTATGAACCCTTTCTCTAATAAATCCCTCAGCTGCTCCTTTAACTCCCTTAACTTCGCTGGCGCCATTCTATATGGTGGAATGGATATTGGCTAAGTATCTGGCAAAACATCGATCCCAAAATCAATCTCCCTATCCGGCGGGATGCCTGGAAGCTCATCTGGAAACACTTCAGGAAATTCATTCACAATTGGCACGGACTCGAGGGTAGGCACCTCCGAGGTGGTGTCCGTTACCCGAACCAGGTGATAGATACACCCTTTCTTAATCATCTTCGAAGCCTTAAGGTAGGAAATAAACTTACCCCTTGGCACTACACCATTTCCTTTCCATTCAATAACTGGCTCGTTAGGGAACTCGAGCCTCATAACTCTCGTTCGACAGTCAAGTTTGGCAAAGCACGAATAGAGCCAATCCATCCCCATAATTACATCAAAATCTACCATCCCAAGCTCAATAAGGTCGGCTGTGGTATCACGACCACCCACCGTAACAACACAATTCCTATAGACTCGTGAGGCCGTAATAGAATCACCAATAGGAGTCGACACAGAGAACGGCTCATGAAGCTGTTCGGGTTCTATCCCAAAACTTGAAGCAATAAATGGAGTAACATAAGACAAGGAGGACCCTGGATCAATAAGGGCATAGCAATCAATAGTTTGAACAGACAGGATACCTGTAACAACATCTGGAGAAGCCTCGGCATTCCGGCGGTCACTCAATGCATAGAATCGGCTAGGTCCACCCCTACCCTGAGCTCCGCCCCTAACTGCACCACGCCCTGCTAATGCTGGAGTACGTGCTGATGATGTAGCAGCCGAAGAACCGAATGACTGAGCGGATCCGCTACCTATACCCTGAAGGGGTGCACGGTTGTCCCGCTGAATGTGACCTCTCACCCCGCACCCGAAGCACACCGGGATGTCAAGGTAGCAAGTCTCTGTATGAAATCTCCCACACTTGGGGCATGTAGGTCTCCCCTGCTGCTGGAACCTCACCCCAGGATGACCAGACCGACGAGACCTCCTGCTGTCTGAACCAGGTCTCGAGTAACTGCCCTGCTGATGACTGTGCACGGATGGCGGTGCACTCGCGGAGGATCGAGCATATGACTGGGATGGCCCTGATGACCCCTTCCCTGGAAGTGATCTCCCTGAACGACCCATTGACCGGGCCCTGTTGCTACTTTCTCTTTCGGCACGAATCTTCAATTTCCTGGCCTCTGTGGCCTGAGCAAACCCCACAATCCTCCCATAGTTCATGTCCGAGTGCAAAGCTGCTGTGGCGGCCTCATTCACTACCAAAGGGCTAAGGCCCTGAACAAACCGTCGAACCCGGGCATCCATGGTCGACACTAAATGATGAGCATACTTGGACAACCTTACGAACTCCATGTGATACTCCCAAACACTCATACTGCCCTGCTTGAGGACCTCGAACTCCGTGGCGCGGGCCGCCATCACCTCGGCAGGCAAGAAGTGGTCCATAAATGCATCTACGAACTCATCCCATCTGGCCGGAGGGCTCCCTTCCTCACGGGAATCCTCCCACATTTCGAACCACGAACGTGCCGCTCCCTTCAGCCTGTAAGAGGCCAACTCTACCCCCTCTATATCTGTAGCCTTCATCACTCTGAGGGTCTTGTATATCTCATCAAGGAATTCCTGTGGGTCAGCCTCTGGATCGGTGCCTGAAAATTCCGGAGGGGCCAATCGCAAGAATTGATGGACTCTGGAGCCAAAGGAATCTCCCTGTCCGCTGGAGGATGCAGGGGCATCATGGGATCTCTGGGCCTGGGCAGCCACTAATTGTGTTAACATATGGATGGCTCCCCTAAGTTCTTCATTAGAGATACCGGAGCCCGAAGCGGGAACTGTATCTGAGTCAGGAACACTGGCAGGAGGAATGGTGGCATCCTCTGCCGCAGCTGGAATAGGGACACTTGGGTTTTGAACAGATGGGCCAGGCAAATTCGGGACTGGTGGGTCATTCTCTCCCACGGCATCGGGTACATGATTAACAGCTGCACTTGGGCCCGCATTGGCCCTAAGGCCGAGTCTAGCCTTCTTCTTAGGTGCCATATTCTGAAAATTTGGGAACAAGGCACGAATTAGACACATATATCTCCACATTGCACTTTACCGCACGATATAGATTAACAAAGAAGTAGGTAAATTCCTAAATGCCCGTGTAGCCCCCTACTTATATGATGTGGTCGACAACACACCTATAAGAAGTGCACTACTAGACACGGCTCCGAGACATCCTAGGACACTTTAAAACCTTAGGCTCTGATACCAAGTTTGTCACACCCCAAATCGAGGAACATGACCGGCGCCTGACCGGGTTGCCCCAGTCAAGCGGACCTGGGTGCCTTTCATTCCCACGCGTTAACCCCGTGTTGATTGTTTCTCATTAACCAAATATTTTACCAATAATGACTGATTTCATAATGTATAAACATAACCATGTGATTGATTCACTAACAAGTTCATAATTTATATTTACAACGCCCCATACATATACATAGGCCATAATCCCACAGTTTACATGTCTTTGGAGCCTCTAGGATACAAAAAGAGAAATACAATACTTGCCGGTAACAAGGCTCCGGCTATACCTTACAAAACCAAAATGAAATCTAAACCAAAGTGGCATGAACTACACAAGGCCCCGAGAAAGAAAGGGGCTCACCAAAAACGGGCAGTGGAGGATGAAGGATACTACTGCCGATGTGCTGAAGTGCCTGCTACAGATCCACCTACCATCATAACACGAATGTAGCGTCCCCGGCAAAAGGGACGTCAGTACACTTGAATTGTACTGGTATGTATGGACAAACTTTGTCCCAAGTAAACTCAAGCCATTAAATTACATTAAAACTAATCAAGCCAACCAACCATGTTTTTCACCTTTTACTCATTTCAGATAAGTCTCAACACAAGCACATTCAAGGTCAACAAATGGAACAACAACCGATCAACAACATAAATTGCAAGTAGTCAAACATAGGAGCAATCAGTGCTCCCCAGGTTGCAAACTCTCCTGCTGTCTCCTTTCACAATTTCACATTATTGATTTTTGTATAAATTTTCAATAGCGATTTCGATCGCTTTCCATCCTTATTGCCCCTGACCACCCTTATTACCTCGGCCACCCTTATCACCCCAACCCACACCTTATTTCCCCACGTTACGGTGCGCAACACGACCCCGCCTTACAGTTGAAAACACAACAATTTCAAACAGCAGATAAGGTACTACACACAATTTCAACAAGTTCAAATAAGCAACTTACACATTGGTTCATGTTCTCAATTTCTTCTCAATGCCAATATCAACACCAAGTTACAAGTATTCTAAAATCGAAAATGCCCACATAATCATGTTCAACAATTTACCACCATTAAGGTGTTTCAAATTCCTTCCACAATAAGTCAAATATGCCATCACAATGGTTGTTCCCAATTCTTTACCAATCTCGATTACCTTTTTATCTTTCCATTCATATTTCATACCACACCACACGTAGTTCAACATAAATCAAATGCTCAACAGGGAAATCAAAGAATTACGTAAAATTTCTCAATTTGTCACATGCCAAAACAATTCGCACACATTTGGGCGATTTTACAAGAATCAAAATTAGCCATACATACCTGGTGGTGAGTTTTCTTCCGTTAACTTCCTACTTTATGCTTACCCACGCTATCTTACTTGTGCCAACCTTGTTCTTGAAGACTCTTACTTCTACTCACTTCTTTTACTAAAAATCAAGTTCAATAATCATGCATGAGTGTAAAAATTCTATTTTCAAAAGCTATTATATGCAAACCTCTCTTTACCCAATTAAAACTGAAAATCAAAGAAAATAGTTAGGGTTTTTACCTTGAAAATATCGGGGAAGTTGAATCCTTGCCCTAAGATCCCTTGGAATTAAGGTAGTTAGAACAATCCTTGAAGATGCAAGATTTCTCTCTCTAAAAACCCTCTCTTCTCTCTCTAATTTTTGGTAAGATGATATGATAAAATGAAGAAGAAGTTTGTTATATTAAAGAAGGGATCGGGTCAAAATGTTACAAAAAATCTGGGCCGGGGTCAAATATGCGGTCACTATGCGACCGCAGAATCAACATGCGGTCCGCATAGTGACCGCAGAATTGCCTCAAATTTTACAAGGTTCTGTTAAGGAATGCGGCCAGAATGCGGTCCGCATGTTTGATCTGCGGTCGCAAAATGCACCGCAGATTTGACATGCGATCGCATATCGACCGCATATTTGACACGATTTTTGGAAACTCTCTGGAACGATTTGCGGCAAGAATGCGGTCCGCATGTCAGGTTTGCGGTCGCATTCTTGACCGCATATTTGACACTTTTCGTAAAAATTAATTCTCTACATTTTTGAAACTTAAATCACTACCAAGGGTCCGAACCGCGGCGAGCAAGCTCGCCGCGAAGAATTCTACGCATTCCTAACACATTATTCGGACCATGACACCACAGCTACTAGGTTTTATGCACATAATTTTTACGGGGCCTTACATGAGCTTCCCGAGTGGAAGTGGGAGCAGATTACCATAGACTTCATTATCGGACTTCCGGTGAGCCGGAAGAGGTTTAATATTACTTGGGTCATTGTTGATAGGCTGACTAAGTCAGCGCATTTCATTCCTGTTGCTACTACCTATTCTTTAAAGAGACTAGCTGAGATTTACATCCGAAAGATTTTTCGTCTTCATGGGGTACCAACATCTATCATTTTGGATCAGGGTATGCAGTTCACCTCGTGCTATTGGAGAGCAGTTCAGCAGGAGCTAGGTACCTAGGTTCAGTTGAGTACTGCATTCCATTCTCAGACAGACGGTCGGTCCGAGAGGACTATTCAGATATTGGAGGATATGCTCTGAGCCTGTGTTATTGATTTTGGAGGCTCTTGGGACCAGTTCTTGCCCTTAGCAGAGTTTGCCTACAACAACAGCTACCAGTCAATTATTCAGATGGTACCTTATGAGGCGTTGTATGGTAGGCAGTATCTATCTTTAATCGGATGGTTTGAGCCGGGAGAGGCTCAGTTGTTGGGTACTGATTTAGTCCATGAGGCCTTGGATAAGGTCAAGATTATCTAGGAGAGGTTACGTTAAGCTCAGTCTACGCAAAAGAGCTATGTGGATCGCAAGGTTCGAGATATGGCATTTATGGTTGGTGAGCGAGTATTGATCTGTGTATCGCCTATGAAAGGCATGATGAGATTTGGGAAGAAGGGCAAGCTTAGTGATAATAGGTGAATTTGACTATAATTATACACTAAATGATCACACTTTGTTATGGAATTAATGTTATTTATGAGGACAAAATGCTTTGATTAGTGTTCGTTTATGTCTTACAGGTACATGTGATACATTGGATGCCATAAAGAGGTATTTTGGAGTCCTAGGTTGATGAAAAGGCCAAAAGAAGAGCTAAAGTGAAGAGGGCTTGAAGAAGCAGGGAAGAATCAGACGCACTGTTCATCCGCAGTTCACTCGAGGCCGCGGATGAACCGCGAAAAAAGAAGGCCTCTGAAGTTTGACTGTTCGCGGTCCGCTCGCGGTCGCGAACAAACCGCGAAAGGTTTCGCAGCAGCAATTCCAAATAGACTCGAATTTAGTTTTAAAGCCCTAAAACCTCTATATAAACTCCTAGTTTGCCCCATAGAGGCATGTAATATTTATTTCATTACTTTTGCAAGATATTTAGTAAGAGAGAATCCTCTCAAACTCTTTATTTTATTTTATATCAGTTATTTCTTTATGATTTCAATTATTATTCTTGTTTCTTCAAGCATGAGTAGCTAAATTCTTTTCTAAGGTTTTGATGGAACCTATTGGGTGATGAACTTATCGTTTTTGTGATTACAAATTGTGACTTAGATTTCTATTTGTTCAACTTCGTTCTTGTTGTAGTTAATTGGTAGATCTCCCAATTAGCGGTGCCTATTTAGTGTGCATAACTTGGAAAAGAGTGCATATTTAGGTTTATTGTTGAACAACACCACACCTAGGTTATCGGAGGAATCTATAACTTTAGGCGTAAAGACGGGGTTAGGAATAACGAAGTCTTGGGTGCAATCTTAAGTGAACTATTCAAATTAAAGCTAGCTAGGGTAGCTCTGGAGAGTGCACTAGTAAATTATTGTAATTGCTCGGGAGAGGGTTACGATACACATAGCGTTCATGATTGATAGAATATATTAACAATTTGTATAGCATAAAGATAAGGGATTCCATCAATAGGGGAAATCAATACCTTAGTCCTTCTCCTAATATTCTTTTTACTCTATATTCAATTCTTTCTTTCAAGCATTCCTAATTATTGGAAATTAGATATTAGAAAATCACACAAAGATATATTCAAAGTTTGGGAACATGATTCGGAAGTACTCTTGGGGTTGTGACAGTTGCAATTGGTAGGTTAATTCTCTGTGGGATCGATCTTAGACTTATTAGACCAAGTTATGTTGACTACGACCGTTGCTTGGACGTGAATCAATTTTGGTGCCGTTGCCGGGGAATTAACGGAATTATCAATTGCCATTGACAGAACTTCAAGATTCTTGTGTATTCAGGTTCTTTCTACACTCTACATTGAATATTTTGACGTTTGTTGATTTGGGTATTCAGGTGCATGCCTAGAAAATCTGCAAGGACTGGAGAACTAATCGAAGGACTCTCAGACCCCGAGCAAACTTTTCGGGCACGTAACAAAGCCATCAAAAAAATTCAACAATCTTAACAACCAATCAAACTAGACTTCGACATGGGTGACATAAACGCTCAAAACCAGCAAGCCAGGCTAAACATGCAAGAGGCACAGGAGGCACAAGAAGGTGCATTGTTCGACTGGGCACAACCCACATCGGATAATTTGGCAACTGCCATCGTTGTGCCAGCAATTCAAGCTGAGTCTTTCCAGATTACTAACAACATGCTTCACTTGTTGCAAAACAAGGGATTATTCTCTGGGTCTCAGGTTGAAGATCCACAACAGCACCTAAAGGACTTTCTATCAATATGCAAAACACAAAGGCAACCGAATGTAACTCCGGAAGCTATCAGATTATTACTCTTTCCGTTCTCAGTTACTGGAGCAGCACAGATATGGCTAAACTCACTCCCTATAAACTCCATTGCAACTTGGGATGAGTTAGTCAAACAATTCCACAACAAGTTTCATCCACCTAACAAGACAGCTCAACAAATTGATGAGATCGTGAGCTTCAAGCAAAAACCAATCGAAACATTACATGAAACTTGGGGCAGATTCAAGGGTATGCTTGTTATGTGCCCTCACCATGTGATTCCTGAGCAGATGTTGGGCCAAAGATTCTACATGGGACTTTCAGACAGCATGAAGAACATTGTAGATGCTTCAGCAGGTGGGGCTTTTCTGAGCAAGACTTGGAGAGAGGGCCAAAATTTGCTAGACAAGATGGCTCGAAATTCCGGGTGGACGTCCAGGAATGCTCCTATCACACCAGTGGTACACTCTGTACCTCTGGATCCATCCAAAACTCTGGAGGAGAATGTGGCAACTTAATTGACACAAATGAGCATCCTAACAAAGAAGGTGGAAGAATCAGGAGTCAAGCAGCAGGTTCACATTGTAGATATTACCAATGGTGGTTTATGCACATCATGCATTAGCCAACCCATATGTATTCCATGGGCTGCAGACTAAGAACATCATCATCAGTATGAGGATATGAATTATGTGGCTAACTATGGAGGGCAGCAACAAGGTAATCAAAACTGGGGCCAACAGACTCCAATGCAGTACAGACCTCCCCAACCACAATTTAATGCAGCAGGTATGAGGCCACCACACAACATGGCTCCATATCCTAGACCTCGAAATTTTGGCAATCAGCAGCAGGGATATCATCCACCTCCACCACATGGGAGTAGACATGACGATAGGTTTGCAAGGTTGGAAGCTATGACGCAGCAGGTAATTGGGTCAAATGCCAAAACCAATGAAAGAATAGATGCACATGATGCAACGATAAAAAATATGGAAGTGCTAATGGGCTAGATTGCTATGTCACTTAACAATCGTCCTCAAGGGACATTTCCCTGCAGATACACAAACAAACCCAAAGGACCAAATCCCAAAGCAGATAATGGCAGTGACTCTGAGAAGCGGTAGAGATCTTGATGTTAAGAATGAAAGTGAGAAAATTGGCAGTCAGGCTGAGACATCCACTCCATTGCCCATTGAACTGGATGAGTCCACAAGGTTGACAGAAGTCACAGTCCAGCCAGTTGCTAAAAATAAAGAAGCAAAACAGGGAACGGAGAAAGTAACTGAACAGGTAGAACAGCAGATTGACGAGAAAGTAATAGAAAAAGAAAAATCCCAAGTCACCGGGAAGAAGAGGCCTCCACCACCATTCCCCCAAAGGTTGGCCAAACATCAGAAAGAGGAGCAATACAAAAAGTTCTTCGACATGCTCAAGCAAATCCAGGTAAACATTCCATTAATTGAAGCTTTAAAAGAAATGCCTGGTTATGCTAAGATGATGAAAGATTTGATTTCGCGGAAATTTGATTTCCAAGACTTGGCCACAGTTACACTCACCCAGACTTGTAGTGCAGTGGTCTCTAGACCCATTGCTGAGAAGCAATCTGATCCAGGTAGTTTCACCATCCCATGCACTATAGGGAATTATGTCTTTACTAAGGCTTTATGTGATTTGGGGGCAAACATTAATCTCATGCCCTTAGTTGTCTATAAGAGGTTAGGTATTGGGAGAGCCAGACCCACCTCTATGCTTTTACAGCTTGCTGACAGGACGGTTAAGCGTCCATTTGGTATTATAGATGATGTGCTAATCCAGGTCGGGAAGTTCGTGTTTCCCGCCGATTTTGTTATTCTTGATTGCAAGGTCGACGAAGAAATTCCCATAATCCTAGGAAGACCATTCCTAGCCATCGGGAGAGCCATAATTGATTGTGAAACTGGGGAATTCAAAATGAGGTTGAATGATGAGGAGATCATCTTCAATGAGCAAAAATCCATGAGGCGTCCTAGTGAGTTCGTAAATTGCTCTCTAATTGATGCGGTTGATGTGATAGTGGAGACCGACGATGCAGAATTGACTATTGAAGATCCACTTCAAGCATGCCCGATGAACATGGAAGAGGTAAACGGTGAAAGTTTGGCCGAATGGGTATTATCTCTGGAAGGCAAGGGATTCTGGCAGAGAGAGCTTGAATTCGAACCTCTACACTTAGAGAAAAGAGAGAGCCCACCAGCAAAGCCATCCATAGAAGAGCCACCGAAGCTTGAACTTAAACCACTACCATCACATCTCAGGTATGAGTATCTAGGTCCTAACTCCACGTTACCTATTATTATCTCATCTAGTTTGTTAGATGTGCAGGCCCAAAAGCTTATTCATGTACTCAAGGAATGCAAGACTGCCATCGGGTGGACCATGGCAGATATAAAGGGGATCAGCCCAGCCTATTGTATGCATAACATTCTCCTAGAAGATGGACACAAACCTTCCAGGGAACATCAAAGAAGTCTGAATCCCAACATGAAGGAAGTGGTGAAGAAGGAAGTAATATAGTGGCTAGATGCAGGAATCATCTTCCTAATCTCAGATAGCAGCTGGGTTAGTCCAATCCAATGTGTTCCAAAGAAAGGAGGCATGACGGTAGTGGAAAACGACAACAATGAACTGATTTCAGCAAGAACCGTCACCGGATGGAGAATATGCATGGCCTACAGGAAGTTGAATCTAGCCACCCGCAAAGATCACTTCCCACTTCCCTTCATTGATCAAATGCTTGACAGGTTGGCAGAGAGGTCCCACTTTTGTTTTCTTGATGGATACTCGGGGTACAATCAAATATCTATAGCCCCCGAAGATAGAGAGAAGACCTTCTTCACATGCCCTTATGGCGTCTTAGCCTTCAGGAGGATGTCATTCGGACTATGCAATGCACCTGCCACATTCCAAAGGTGCATGATGGATATTTTCACCGACATGGTGGAAGACATTATGGAGGTGTTCATGGATGATTTCTCAGTGGTAGGGAATTCATTCGATGAACGCCTTGCCAATCTGACTAGAGTGCTACAAAGGTGCATGGAAGCAAATTTAGTGCTAAACTAGGAGAAGTGCCATTTTATGGTACAAGAAGGTATAGTACTCGGGCACCGGGTTTCAAGCAAAGGCATTGAGGTAGACCGTGCTAAAGTTGATGTAATTGCAATGTTGCCTCCACCAACATCCATCAAGGCCATAAGGAGCTTTATTGGACACGCCGGTTTTTACCGGAGGTTCATCAAAGACTTCTCCAAAATATCAAACCCTCTCTGTAAGTTACTTGAAAAAGATCACCCTTTTGTTTTTTCTGACGATTGCATGATTGCTTTTGAGGAACTGAAAAAGAGGCTGGTCACATCACCCATCATCATTGCCCCAGACTAGGAGCAACCGTTCGAGTTAATGTGTGATGCAAGTGATTATGCAGTGGGGGCAGTGTTGGGCCAAAGGAAAGATAAGCTGATGCATCCAATATACTATGCAAGTAGAACTCTGAGTGGAGCACAGCTAAACTACACAGTGATGGAAAAGGAGATGCTGACGGTCGTGTTTGCATTCGACAAATTCTGGTCCTATCTCCTAGGATCAAAGGTAATCGTATACACAGACCATGCAGCTTTAAGATATTTAATTGATAAAAAGGACTCTAAGCCACGCCTAATTCGTTAGGTGTTGCTTCTCCAAGAGTTCGACCTCGAAATTAGTGATAGAAAAGGTACTGAAAATCAAGTAGCTGACCATTTGTCAAGACTTGCTAACCACCAGATGAGCAGTTGCTCACCACCACTCTCTTGGAAGCTCCATGGTATGCTGACTATGCTAATTATCTAGCCAGTGGCATTGTTCCTCATGACCTATCATCGGTCCAGAGGAATAGAGTTTTTCGTGAAAGTCAGTATTATTATTGGGTTGAACCATATTTGTTTAGGATATGTCTTGATAACATGATCCGGAGATGCGTCCCTGAGATAGAACAATCTTCTGTTTTGCAGGCATGTCACGCTTTAGCATATGGCGGTCACTTTGGAGGAATACGTACAGCTGCCAAAATACTCGAGGCCGGTTTATATTGGCCGACGGTGTTTAAGGATGCACACTTGTGGGTAAAAGGTTGCAACGAATGTCAACACACCGGGAACATCTCCCGGCGTCATGAGATGCCAATGAATCCAATCCAGCAAGTGGAAGTGTTCGATGTCTGGCGAATAGATTTCATGGGGCCCTTCATTAGCTCATACGACAATAAGTACATACTTGTTGCAGTTGACTACGTATCCAAATGGGTGGAAGCTACAGCATTACCCACCAATGATGCTAAGGTGGTAGTGGGATTTTTGAAGAAGAATATTTTCACCCGGTTCGGGACTCCAAGGGCTATCATTAGTGACGGAGGCACACACTTTTTCAACCGAGCTTTTGAGAAATTATTGGCCAAATATGATGTTAAACACCGTGTGGCCACTCCATATCACCCGCAAACTAGCGGACAAGTTGAGGTCTCCAACAGGGAGATAAAAAGTGTACTGACTAAAATAGTGAACGCCACAAGAACCGACTGGTCCAGGAAGCTTGATGACGCACTATGGTCATATAGAACAGCATTCAAAACACCCATTATCATATCTCATTACAAATTGGTGTTCGGAAAAGCTTGTCACTTACCGGTTGAATTAGAGCATAAAGCGTGGTGGGCACTGAAACAATTGAATCTCAACATGGATGAAGCAGGTAAAGCGAGGTTGACTAGGTTGCATGAGTTAGAAGAATTTCGATATCTGACATTTGAAAATACAAGATTGTATAAAGATAGGATGAAGCGGATCCATGATCAAAATATCGTTGAGCGTAACTTCAAAAACGGGGACAAAGTACTACTATACAATTCAAGATTACGACTGTTCCCAGGTAAATTGAAATCAAGGTGGTCAGGACCCTTCAAGGTAATTGAGGCATTTGAGTCAGGAGTTGTGGAAATTCAAGCTATGGATGGATCACGTACATTCAAGGTAAACGGATAGCGGTTGAAACAATACATAGGCCTGGATGACATGGAGGACAAGGTGTGAGCACGTGATTTTTGCCCTATACGAGAATTACTCCCAAAATGTCAAAAATAAAAGAGTTTTTGTGTTTGTTTGCAATATTTGTGGATTACATGTTCTTTTTCTTATTGTTTGCATTTGTGTGCCCCTGTCTATTTGTTTAAATTAATAAATAAAAAAATATATATATATACCAAATATGTTGCATTTATATTTTTAGGATTAGTTCCGTACTTAGAAATAGTTAAGTTTATTTTTACGAAAATGAAAAAATCATAAAAATGTATTTTTCGCATTTCTTGTCATTTAATGTACAATTGTAGGATTTGGTATTTAATTATGTTAATTGTTAGTAAAAAATTAATTATATGTGTTACAAGTTAATCTGATTATATATATATATATATATATATATATATATATATATAATACAATATAGAGTCTAGTTTTAGGAAATAAAGAGATAAGGAAATCAGATTTGGGCCAAAACCTAATCCGAAACCAGGCCCAATCGAGTTATCCCTGGTCCAGTCCAATTCATCCTCAATCGTGGCCATTCATTTCGAATTGATCCTATGGCCACGATCTCCCCTATCACCCGTTCAGGAGGCATCAATCTGGGCCGTTTGATTCAGTTGATCTAACGGCCAATACCATATCATCACGACCCAAGCTTGCTCCGACCCAGTCAACTCTGAACCGACCCAACCCCACTAAGACCAAACGGCGTCGTTTCTCCTTAGAAAATTAATCCAGGCCATTGATCTAACTTAATCGGATGGTCACGATTAAATCCCCACCCCCGTATATAAGCTTCATGTCTCAACCCAGCCCCCTAAGCTAAACCTGTCTTCTCCATACCCTTCAGAGACCAACCGTCTTCAGCCTCACACCGCCGTCCTCCGCCCACCTGAAATCGCCCACGGCGGCGGACGGTGGCCAATGACCTCCAAATATAGACCAGCCCTTCTCCTCACCTCCTTCTCCTCGAATCCAGCCTTCGTTGGTCTCGAATCTGTCTCAAACGTGTCAAATATTGGATCGAAGGTCGTCGGGATTTGAAATTTTATCCCAAACCACCCCAAACTCACCCCAAGCACTCCCATGACCTCCCTCATACCCCTACTAGCCCTGGTTCAGCTCGAATCCTGCCAGAACCGGTCGAGCCCCAAAAAACGGCCACATGAACCCTAAAAATCCAAAATGGGATCTTCGTTCGAAATTGATAGGAGGTTGAGGTCTAATGGACCTTAATCTAGGTGTTCTCCACCGAGAACACCCCGATTAAGGCCCATTTGGCTTCAACGATTCAAGTCTGAGGTCAAGCCTGGGCCGTTGTTGATTTCAGAGGTATTTCTCCCCTTTCTTCTACCCCACATTGATTTCTCTGTGTCTTGTTTGGTTCATGTTTGTTTATAAATTTTCTATCATTTTTTTTCTTTCTATCCCAAGACCCTTTATTTGGTCAATTCTGTTCTTACTCATTTTAATCAGCTGTTAGTTGTTGTGACCATCTTATGTGTTAAATTCGATTAGCGTCGTCAATTAAAATTTGATATCGCCTGAGTCTGCCCATAAACCACGAATCACGAATTCGTAGGTCGATCGTTTGTTATCGATTATATGTGTTGTAATCGACTAATCGAATGTTATCGATTAGTTTCGTAGGTCTGTTTATTAGCATTTTATGGCAGAAATTGATTACATATGGAACCACTGTTGGATTGTGTTTATTTGTGATGTTAAATTAGGGATTGTTTGGATATAGCTGTAAGATGACTTGAATCAGGAGGTTAGTATTTTAGGATTAAAATGCCCTGCACAGCCTAGTGGAACCTGCTGTTACAGCAGGGCACTCAACCAGGCTTGCACTTAACAATTAAAATAATTAAAGCCCACACTTAAACAAGATTTAGTGGTTAAAACAGAGAATATGATGGGCTGGCAGAGAAAAGGATGGGCAAGGTTGTTTTTCTGATTATAGTATCTTTAGAGTTTCATTTTTCAGCTATAAGTATAGGGTTAAAAACAGAGTAGGGGAGCTTTTTTTGGACAGCATACATTAGAGAGGGGATTTTAAAAGGAGAGCATTCTAAAATACAGAGAGTAGAGTATACAGAATACATGTACGAGAGTCTCCGGCTTGAGTTGATTCTAAAACTAAAAGATAGCTGGCATTCTTTGTTTCTGTTACATACTTGGATCTTGACAATAGGCAGAATTTTTGGGTACTGGGATTGTTGTTTGAAGTTAATTGTGGTTCAATCATTTGGGTACACAAGTCTCCTGGGGCATTTCAGAAGTATAGGGGTCTGTTTGATACGAAATTCTTTGCTGTTGGTTTCTTTGAAGTAGTTGAACCTTTTGCCATTGATTTCTCTCTTTGGAGTCTGTTTGCTGGGACCATTTTGGTTGTTGTGGTTACTGCTATACTGCTGATTGCTCTACTGTTTGTCACTGCTCACTCTTCTTCCTATTTCCATATTCCAGGTACACATCCCTATCATTGTAGCTTCTTGATTCGAAAAGGAAATGAAGCCTTGAAGCTCTCTTTTAAATCTGTTTAATACATGTAGTTGTCCAATGTTTCTTATGTTATATTTGTATGAGTACATGTAATTAAATATGTCTTACTGGTTTGGGTTGTGAAGAAGGCATTCAGGGATAATTAAACTACTAGTGCTAAGACTGGAAATGCATTTAGATCTAAAATACACTGTCATTGGACATGTATAGAAATCTGAATTATTCCTGCTGTATCTATGCTTAAATCTTCTCTATTCATGGTGTGTGATTTCCAAATCTGTCAATACTCGATCTTGTGTTAAAATTGAGATTAATCATCTGTCTTAGTAGAAAGTTTAAGGTGATTTGAACACCCGTGGGAAATGATATCTTGAATTTGCAAAAATAAGTGCCAGTTGTTCTTTGAGGATTCTTGAATTCCCAGTAAGTTTTTCATGTAATTGTTCACCATAGTCTTGAATTTGCTCACTTAGCTATCTAGTCGTATGTTTACTCGAATTGGTTATAGTTGAGTATGACTTTGTTACATTATAGAAATTGGTTCGTTATTCTTCAACTGAACGACGTAATTAGATTAAAGGAATCGGGGGTGCATTTCATGTGACCCGACTCCAATTTTGAACATGGTTAAATAAAGCGTGTCATGAACCACAAGTGCATTTCATGTAGCGTGGCTTGCAACATGTTTTAAATAATCTTGAATTAACTCTTAAATAAATATAGCGGGATGTAGTTCTCTTTAACTTAGAATTAGAGGTGTGCCTCGCCTAACAGGTTATACAATCGCGGGGCCCTCATAAATGTATATGTAAAAATATTTAGATTTCGAGACGTGCCGTTTCTTAGCGAATTTCATGGCCTTCTCAAAAGTGTAAATAAGTAATCGTTCTAGGCGCGTATTTTAATAATTTTACCTTCTTAAATACGGGTGTGCATTTCATGCAGCCCAAATCCAAATCCCAAAATGTTGAATAAGAATATGTCGAGGATCCGGGTACATTTATGTGACGTGATTCGAAACATATTTTTAGGCAACATTCTCTTTCGTAATAATAAAAGCGGTAAAGGGATATTAATTTGCATTAGGTATATAACTGTAAAAATCAGATAAATAAGCCGGATATGACAGTTAAGCGACCGTGCTAGAACCACGGAATTCGGGAATGCCTAACACCTTCTCCCGGGTTAACAGAATTCCTTATCCGGATTTCTGGTTCGCGGACCATTAAATAGAGTCAAACCTTTCCTCAATTCGGGTTTCAAACAGGTGACTTGGGACACCATAAATCTCCCAAGTGGCGACTCCGAATCTCTCAATAAATGAACCTCATTTTGGTTGTCCTTTAATTGGAAAAACTCTCTTTTATATCTTGTGCCCACGCGGATCAGCGTAAAAAAGAGGTGTGACAGCTCTGGCGACTCCACTGGGGAAGCAAACCCAGAACCGATGGTTCAGGGTTTGAGAATTCGAGCTTTGAATAATTGTTATATTTGACTTATTATTATCTGATTTTATTATATGTTTGTATTTAATGTGTTAAATGTGCTTTTACCGCTTTGATGTTTTGTGAATTGTACATATAAACTGTGCCGAAACCAATCTTCTCTCTGAGTCTTCTAAATCATGAAGAAGGGTGCACTTCGTGTGACTTCTTTTCTGTATAGTGTCAAATTCTCATTTCTAGAACGAGGTTTGGATAAGTAGCAAAACCGGTGAAGCTTCTGTATTCCCAGGTTGCTACCTCCTCCTCGGCTCGAGTTGTCCGCTCGGGTAAGCCAGGTCTAGAACAATAAACCCATGTTTTTAAACCTAGAATAACAAAGCTTCATGCCGGATCCCTAGTAGGAACGTTTATTTGCATCATGTTGCATTTGACTTAGGGGACTCAACACAGGGGTTGGGTCCGTCTAGGACAGGTGACCTGAAATGAAAAGACCATCCTGCTACATCCTGTTTGTCCTACGCATTTATCTGCTTCAGACTTGCATGCTGACCGGTTTTAAAAAAAAAAAAGGAAAGAAAAATGGTGTGTCTTATTCTTGAAATAGATAAAAATAGTTTACGTAGTAAAATGGATAGATAAATAAAAAAAAAGGTTTTCATTTACAGATTGTAGTTTGTTTTATTAAAAACCGAACTACGTGGGTTTGATTCTCATTGGATGTGAGATACGTAGGCAACCTTTATCAGGTCCAACTTCACCTTTTGCAAAAATAACCAAAATATCGAAACTAACTCTTTCGTACTAAATAAGTCGGTGATGTTGTTTTCAAAAATAGCCGAATGTTCCCGAAAGGGACGCCGGAAGGCTGATTTCGTATAAACGGCCACCTTTGGGTCAATTTTTGATTTCGATCAATTTACCACCACAACCTTAAAATCTTCGTCCCCGAGACGTTGAAAGGCCGTGATTGAAAACTGAGTTTTTTATTTTTTAGCAAAACAAAGTTGTTTTTTTATTTTTAAATCACCTTAATAAATGTGCAGGATGAGCACGAATAAGAATAAATCATTTTCAGTCTTTAGCGAGGTCCCTCAGCAGCTCCACATATGGTGGAAGGATTTGGAAGACAGTAGCAAAACGATAGTGGACAGAATTTTGGGAGGTTTTGTTAATCTGCTGAATATCAAGCCAAGGAAAGACATCATCGAGGCGCTGATATCGTTCTGGGATCCGACCCGCAATGTGTTCCGTTTTGTCGACTTTGAACTGACACCCACGCTAGAGGAGATTGCAGGCTATGCAGGATTAAAAGGGAAATTAAGAGGGCAATACCTGCTTTCACCAAGACCGGTATCTCCGCATGGGTTTCTGGATTTGCTAAGCATTAGTCGGAAGGTGAAAAATGATGATTTATTAGGAGGATGTTGCGATCTCCAATTCTTATACCAACAGTACGGCACTCCTCGGGGTTTTGAAGAGTCAAACCTTGGACTAACTCACGCAGGGAATAGAACCAAGTGGGAGGCCAGACGAATTCTAGCATTCATAACGACATTCTTGGGGATTGTGATTTGTCCACGCAAAGATAAGAAAATAGAGATAGGTCTTGTGGGAATAGCCGATGTGGCAATCAAAAAGGCTACCAGCACGGTAGTCCCTTTGGTTTTGTCCGAAATCTATCGAGCCTTGACTGTATGCCGAGAAGGGGGCAATTTCTTTCAAGGATGCAATCTGTTACTCCAATTGTGGATGCAAGAACACCTCCATCACCGGACACAATACATGAACCATGGGTTGACTGGAAAAAATTGTATTAGGGGTTTTGAGGAACGGATGATAGGCGATGTATTCCCCGAAGGCGTCGAAGCATGGCCTTCATGACTAAGCTCAATAGAAGCCGATCAGGTTGAATGGGCGTTCGGGTGGTTACCCGATACTGAAGTAATATATATGGCAGCCGAGGAGTGTTATATTCTTCTAATGGGGATCCGCAGTGTCCAACCATATGTTCCTCATCGGGTATTGCCTCAACTAGGAAGGTTTCAGGTTATTCCTACTGATCAAGATCTGAGAAAGCATGCCATTGAATTGAGCCCATGAGTCGTATTCCCCGAAGAAAAGATTAGAAAGCTGTGGCATGAATGTAGATTCCTTGAGCCTAAAACTATAGTTCGGGAACTAGCTAAGGGTGAGGTGGATCCAAAGTACAATGCGTGGTTCGGGAAAAGGTTTCAGATTCGTCTGAAATGTTCTAAAAGAGCCCATGTCCAACAGTTCACGGAAGATTCACAGGAGCAATGGAATTGGCTAGCAAAGGAGGAAGGGTACAGGATGAAGATTGGTAGGATAGAACAGCAGGTCCGGGACCTTCAATTCGAGAAGAATATGCAAGCTGTCGCCGACGAGGGAGATAAAAAGAAGTTGGCACAAGAAAATAACTTTTTGAGAGCTCAAATCCAGCAAATGAAAAGAGATGCTGACAGATAATTGAGGAGTCGATCAGACGAAAAATTGATAAGGAGTTTAAAAAATCAAGTCACGGATGTCCAAAAGAATTGGAAGAGTCAAAGGCCCAAACGATGAGGATCCGTACTAGCTGGAGAAGGGAGGCACATCAACAGGCACTTCATCTACAGCAAGTGGAAAAAGATTATACTGAGGTCATCACCAGTCTGAAAGAAGCAAATGTTACCCTCAGGGAACGGGTTTTCAAACAAGCCCGGGATGCCAGGGTAGACCTCGACCGTTGCCACAATTTGATGGCCCGATTGCAAGAACAAGTGGATAGGCTCTTAGATTAGGTCACCAACAACGCTCGAAGATTGGGGGCGAAGAACCAGCAGATAGAACAGCTACTCAGAGAAAGGGACATGATCAAAGACAGAATTGGAGAGATCGGGCATTATGTCACCATAAAGTGCTTACCTTGTGAATAAATGCCCCGCGCCGCCCTTTTTGCTTCGATTATGGACTATGTTCATCAGATCATGAGAGAGTTAAGGGGACTACACAGGGACCTCACACCAAGGCCTGCGGCAAGGCCGGACGATGCCTCATGGGCCCCTAGGAGTTTAAGAGCATTAGGCTATTGATTAAAAGATGTATTTTTATTTTTATTTTTGTGACGTTTTCGGTATTTTTATGTTTTTTTTAGTCAAGCATTTCTCTTTTGTTATTGATTATTGTAAGACATGTTTTGTGATCGTAAAGGTTTTTTTTCATTATGAGAATTCCAGAATTTCGCCATAATCTTGGTACCAGAACTACGCTCGGTCTGATTCACGCGGGGACGTGATACGTAGGCAATCCACATAAGATTCGACCACCACTAGAAAGAAAGGAAAAGAACATGAAGGGTTAATAACAATAAGGTTTTCAAGGATAATTGAAAAAGAGAAAAAGAAAAAAAAAGAAAAAAAAAGAAGAAAAGAAGCTGGAATGACGCATGTGATGAGTACATATAGAAAGGGTTAATTGGTTAGGTGCATTGCATCCAACGTGCTATAACATATCTGTTAAACTTAGTAAGCTAACAAGTTTGTTGCATTTCAGAAAAGTTTAGCACTTGGTTTGACATAATATCCTGGCCAGCCACCATTACCTTACTAGATCTAAAGGGCCAATTCCAGCAAGCATGTCTAGTTCCGGTAAAAGCCTCGAGGAAGAGAAATCAGAGATACAGATCATGAAAGAAGAGGTAGATCGGTTGAGACAGCACATAACGGAGATGCACCTAGCCTGGGCTAGGGGAGAGTCCTCACCAAACCTCCCTACTCTCGCATCAGCTCCAAAACACCCACCCATTGATCCTTCGACGAGCGCCCCGATCTATCCATACTATCAAGGGGAAAACCCTTATGCCACCCAAATTCCACCAGCCAAACAAAATCCTCCTCCCACGGTCACCCCTGTTTTTGTGGCACCTCCACCTGCTAATCTACAAAAGTCATCCGGGGAGCCGCATGTTCAAATCCACGACAATTCTTACTATCCTCTCGAGCCTACCTTTAGGGCTCCAGAACCGCAGCCGCACACCCGTCACTGGGATAACCCGGCAGAACCGGAAAAGCACTTCCAAAATTTGGAGCATGAGGAAGTTATTCGAAAAGTTAAAAGCCTGGAGCAGTCCTTCAGGAATATGCATGGCTTGGGAAACCAGGTCAGCATCGCTTACAAAGATCTATGTCCATTCCCAGATGTCCAGTTGTCGGCCGGGTTCAAAATGCCCAAGTTGACCTATACAAAGGGCATGGTGACCCAGTAGCCCATCTTCGAGGTTTTTGTAGTAAGATGCGAGGAGCCGGGGGCGAGATGAGATTCTGATAGCTTACTTCGGTCAGAGCTTGGGGGGTCTGCACTAGAGTGGTACACTAGGTAGGATCCCAGCAGATGGTTTACATGGGATGATTTGGCTCAAGCATTCATCGGCCAGTTCCAGTATAATCTTAAAATAGTCCCCGATCGCTTATCATTGCTAAAGCTAGAGAAGAAACCCGCCGAAAGCTTCAGAGAATTTGGTTTCCACTGGAGGGAATAGGCAGCAAGGGTAGATCCGCCTATGAGAGAGAATGAGATGGTGGATTACTTCCTGCAGACACTAGAGCCAACCTATTTCGGACATCTGGTGACGTCCGTGGGTAAGTCATTCACCGAGGTGATAAAGATGGGGGCTATGATCGAGGAAGGCTTGAAAGCCAACAAGATCATGAGCTATTCAGCGTTGAAAGCCACCACCCAAGCTATTCAAAGTGGTACAGGAGGAGTGCTTGGGAAAAAGAGGAAGGAAGAAGTCACGGCAGTCGAGTCCGGAACATGGTTCAGAAATAGAGGCCCAGTACCCCAGTATAACCCACCACAGCCTCACCACCAAAATTACCTCCACAATCCATATAACCACCCACAACACTATTATCCAGCACATGATCCCCATTTTACTGTCCATCACGCTCAGTCATATGCCACACCTCCCGTCCATGCACCATGGTGTGCACCAAACCCGCAAAACAATTATCCACCCCCAAGAGCCTACAAAAACCCCACGGGCGCGAGTTTTCGTCCGAACCAAGCATTCAAGAGCGACAGGGCGCCAAGGCCAAAGACTTTCACTCCCTTGGGAGAATCTTACACCAGTTTGTTCCACCGATTGAAGCAAGTTAGGTTGCTAAATCCGGTCGAGGCTAAGCTACCAAACCCTCTTTCGAAGAATCTGGATCATTCAATAAATTGTGCATATTGTTCAGGATGTCCGGGGCATGACACAGAAAAGTGTTGGAGGTTGAAAACAGCTATCCAGGAACTCATCGACACTCGCAGGATTGAGGTCCAGACTCCAGCAGAACCCGACATCAACCGAAATCCACTCCCAACTCATCATGAGACCAACATGATCGAGTTGGTACGGGTAGAAGAGGGAAAGGAGAAAACCTCTCAGACTGTATAATGATGATCAAGTCTAGTGGGGTAGGAATGAAAAAGGGGCCAAGCCTTGATGAGTCACTCATTTGCAAGAAGGACATACAAGAGGGGTTGGAAGCAGAAAGGGGAAATGCAAGCGAAGTACCGGTGAGGCCAGGGGGAGTAAAAATAGTTGTACCAGGGGTAGCAACCAAACCCGTCTTGATGGTAGCAGGTGTTCGAGTGGATCCTTTCATCATCAAGCCAGCAATACAGTTGCCAATAGCTCATAGAAAAGCTATTCCATGGAATTATGATCGGGTCACGACAACCTACAAAGGAAAGGAAGTTAAAGAGGAAGTCTGCGAAGTGCAAGGTTTGACCCGCTCAGGGAGATGTTTTGCCCCGGCGGAATTGAGGAAGACTACTCCAGCAACACTGAAAAAGCCGGTAACTGACGAAGAGGCAGAAGAATTCCTGAAAAAGATGAAGCTGCATGATTATTCTGTCTTAGAACAACTGAAGAAAACCCCTGCGCAAATCTCATTGCTATCCTTGCTGATACATTCTGAAGAACATCGGCAAGCTTTGATGAAAGTTTTAAATGAGGCCCATGTACCTGATAAAATCTCTGTGAGTCATTTAGAAAAGATCACCAATAGGATCTTCGAAGCGAACCGAATCACCTTCACCGATGATGAGTTGCCTGAGGAAGGCACTGAGCACAACAAGGCTTTATATCTTACTGTAAAATGTGAGGAGTCGGTGGTTACCAAAGTCCTAGTCGTCAATGGGTCCAGTGCGAACATTTGTCCTCTCTCTACACTAAACAAGTTGAAAGTGGATATCGACAGGATACGGAAGAACAGCATATGTGTCCGAGGGTTTGATGGAGGAGGCAAGGCATCGGTCGGGGACATAATGTTAATCTTGACAATCGGACCAGTGGAGTTCACCATGGAATTCCAGGTGCTGGACATGGTAGTGTCATATAACCTTCTGATAGGGCGATCGTGGATCCATGCCACAAAAGTAGTTCCATCTAGCCTACACCAACTAGTCAAGTTTGAGTGGGACCAATAGGAGATCGTAGTCCATGGAGAGAATGACCTACAACCAGGCACCATTGTCCCCTTTGTTGAGACAGAAGAGTATGTTGGGCCATGGGTATACCAGACCTGCGATGTGGTATCCGCCAATCGAGTTCCAGAAGGGGAATGCATTCCCAATGACAGAATAATTACCGCAGACATCATGGTGGCTCATGAAATGTTGAGAAACGGTTTCATACCCGGCAAAGGTTTAGGTGCATCTCTGCAGGAATCATACAACCGGTATCTGTGGTCGAAAATGTGGGAACCTTCGGCTTGGGATTCAAGCCAACATCAGAGGACATCCAATGAGCCAAGAGGAATAAGCAGAAGACATGGGTGCTCCCGAAGCCTGTTCCGCGCCTTTCCCGATCTTTTGTCAGATCAGGAGTAAGAGGACATCCGACGACAAAGGTTCCCAGTCCTATGGTTAGGCCAGACGAAGAGTTCTTAAGAAAGTTCGAGACATGCTAGAGGATGGCGAAGGATCCAGCCATGCCGAGATACAGTTTGTGGGATCGAAAGCAAAATTGAATAATTGGAAGGCTACTCCTCTCCCTGTCCGGAAGGAGTCTTGGTAGTTTGTTTTGGATTGTTTTCTTTCGAAATTTTGTGTTGGGATTGTCCCCGAAGTAAAATCCGTTTGTTTCAGTTCATTTTGATTTGAGTTTGCAAGCTTGTTTTTCCTTGTACTGTTCCCATTAATGAAATTTTGTTCCCTTCGTTTCTAATTTTGTTTATTTTCCTTCTTTTTACTTTTCTGAGCAGCTTTCTTTCAATCGATCTTAATGATATGGCGTGCTTAAAGGTTAATCAACCCAGTCTAGAAAGTCAATCTGGTTTGGAAATAATAACGCATGAAATAAGAAGTGACGAGAGTGAATCGGAATACGGCGATGATGAAGCAGTAGAGGAAATCGGCAAAGAATTAAGTCACTTAGAGGAAAAGCCCAAACCTAATTTTAATGATACGGAGGCTGTTAATCTGGGGGATACGAATGATGTTAAAGAAACCAGAATAAGTGTCCATATTGAGCCCAACTTGAGGGAGGAATTGATCAAAACACTCATGGAGTTTAAAGACATTTTCGCATGGTCGTACGACGACATGCCAGGACTCAACACTGATCTAGTGGTTCACAAATTACCCACTGACCCGGCATGTCCTCCCGTCAAGCAAAAACTGCAGAAATTCAAGACGGAGATGAGTGTAAAGATCAAGGAGGAAGTAACCAAGCAGTTGCAGGCGAAAGTCATTCGTGTCACTCGATACCCTGAATGGTTGGCTAACATAGTACCGGTGCCAAAGAAAGACGGGAAGATCAAAGTATGCGTGGACTACCGCAATCTCAACAAGGCGAGCCCTAAGGATAATTTCCCTCTTCCCAATATCCATATCCTGATTGATAATTGCGCCGGACGTGAGATCGGATCCTTTGTGGACTGCCACGCGGGATATCATCAAATCTTGATGGATGAAGAGGACGCAGAAAAGACGGCTTTTATCACACCCTGGGGAACTTATTGCTACCGGGTAATGCCATTCGGTCTGAAGAACGCAGGGGCAACATACATGAGGGCGATGACTACGGTATTTCATAACATGATACACAAAGAAATTGAAGTGTACGTGGATGATGTGATCATAAAATCTAAACGTCAAGAAGACCACATTGCCGATCTCAGGAAGTTTTTCTAAAGACTTCGAAGATATGATATCAAGCTTAATCCGACTAAATGTGCATTTGGAGTTCCGTCAGGGAAGTTGCTAGGATTCATTGTCAGCCGACGGGGCATTGAGTTGGACCCATCCAAAATCAAGTGCATCCAGGAGTTACCCCCGCCAAAGAATAAAACAGAGGTAATGAGTTTGTTGGGAAGGTTAAATTACATCAGTAGGTTTATTGCTCAGCTTACAGCGACCTGTGAACCCATATTCCGTTTGTTGAAGAAAGACGCTGTGATAGAATGGATGACAGAATGTCAGGAAGCGTTTGACCAAATCAAAGGGTATCTGTCAAACCCACCCGTGCTAGTTCCGCCTGAACCGGGTAGACCCCTGATTCTTTATCTAACGGTTTTGGAGAATTCGTTCGGCTGCGTACTGGGGCAGCATGATCTTACTGGCAAGAAGGAACGGGCCATTTACTATCTCAGTAAGAAGTTCACGGTCCACGAGGTCAAATACACTCATTTGGAAAAGACCTGTTGTGCTTTAACTTGGGTAGCCCAAAAGTTGAAACATTACTTGTCTTCTTACACCACTTACCTCATTTCACGTTTGGATCCATTGAAGTATATTTTCCAGAAGCCTATGCCTACAGGGAGGTTAGCAAAATGGCAAATATTACTTACGGAATTTGACATCATATACGTGACGAGGACGGCTATGAAAGCTCAAGCCTTAGCCGATCATTTAGCTGAGAATCCTGTCGATGACGAATACGAACCTTTGAGGACGTATTTTCCAGACGAAGAAGTATTGCAAATTGATGGGTTAGAATTAACCGAGGATCCAGGGTGGAAGCTTTTCTTCGACGGAGCGGCGAACGCAAAAGGAGTCGGAGTAGGGGTTGTGCTTATCTCTGAAACAGGACATCATTATCCTGTTACTGCTCAACTGCGTTTTCATTGTACCAACAATATGGCTGAGTACGAAGCATGTATCTTAGGGTTGCGATTAGCGGTGGACATGGATGTACAGGACATCTTGGTCTTGGGGGACTCGGACCTTCTGGTACATCAGATTCAGGGAGAATGGGAAACCAGAGACTTGAAGCTTATCCCGTATCGTCAATGTTTGCATGATCTGACCAAGCGTTTTCGATCAGTGGAATTCAGGCACATCCCAAGGATGCATAACGAGGTTGCCGATGCTCTAGCTACTTTGGCGTCAATGCTACATCACCCGGACAAGGTTCGTGTCGATCCGTTACATATTCAGGTTCGAAATCAACATGCTTATTGCAATATGATAGAAGAAGAGATGGACGGGGAGCCATGGTTTCATGATGTCAAAGAGTACCTCAGGTTAGGAATATACCCAGAGCAGGCAACTGGAGATCAAAAGAGAGCTATTCGGCGATTGGCGAACGAATTTTTCCTTAGTGGAGGGGTGCTGTACAAAAGAACCCCAGATTTGGGATTGTTAAGATGTATAGATGCGAGTCAAGCCACAACAGTGATGACAGATATACACTTCGGAGTTTGTGGGCCACACATGAGCGGATATGTATTGGCAAAGAAGATTCTTCGAGCAGGATATTACCGGCTCACTATGGAGCGTGATTGTATAAGTTTCATGCGAAGATGCCATCAGTGTCAGATACACGGAGATTTGATTCATTCTCCGCCAACCGAGTTGCATACAATGTCAGCGCCATGGCCATTTGTTGCGTGGGGTATGGATGTTATCGGACCTATAGAACCCGCGGCTTCCAATGGTCATAGGTTCATTCTGGTAACAATCGATTATTTTACCAAATGGGTGGAGGCCAAAACCTTCAAATCAGTAACCAAGAAGGCGGTGGTGGACTTCGTGCATGCCCACATCATCTGTAAGTTTGGAATTCCAAAGATAATCATCACGGATAACGGTGCCAATCTTAACAGCGGATTGATGAA
Organism: Nicotiana noctiflora; assembly: GCA_032618575.1. Classification (NCBI taxonomy): domain Eukaryota; kingdom Viridiplantae; phylum Streptophyta; class Magnoliopsida; order Solanales; family Solanaceae; genus Nicotiana; species Nicotiana noctiflora. The sequence goes on from JASVEL010013881.1 coordinate 48,840, forward strand.
AGAGGAATGTCAACAGTTCAAGATTACACACCGAAATTCCACACCATATCATCCCAAAGCAAATGGTGCGGTTGAGGCAGCAAACAAGAACATAAAGAAGATATTGAGGAAGATGGTAGAAGGGTCCAGGCAATGGCATGAAAAGTTACCATTTGCACTGTTGGGTTATCGCACTACCATCCGGACTTCGGTAGGTGCAACTCCTTACTTGTTGGTATACGGGACTGAAGCAGTAATACCCGCAGAAGTTGAAATTCCATCCCTCCGAATTGTCGCTGAAGCTGAGATTGATGACGACGAGTGGGTCAAAACCCGATTAGAGCAATTGAGCTTGATCGATGAAAAGAGATTGACAGCAGTATGTCACGGCCAATTGTATCAAAGGAGAATGGCAAGAGCATATAACAAGAAGGTACGTCCCAGGAGATTTGAAGTGGGACAACATGTGCTGAAGAGAGTTCTACCACATCAGGCCGAGGCGAAAGGCAAGTTCGCTCCAAATTGGCAGGGACCATTTGTGGTGACTAGAGTATTATCCAACGGCGCTCTATGTCTGACTGACATTGAGGGAAGATGCACCGATATGGCTATCAATTCCGATGCAGTCAAGAGATATTATGTGTAATTCTTTAATGCATTTGTCAACGTTTGGTTTCGTTTGTGTGTATTTGGCATTTTTCGGAGAATGAAATGACAGAGGCAATTTTTCTACTACCCAAACACTTTAACCTTTGTTTTCCCCTTTGAGCCTTAATAATTCTTTCATATACCCTCTTTCGGAATCATCAAGGAAGATGTGTAACAAAATAGAAAAAGAAACAAAGAAAAGACACAAGAAAAGTGAACTGCGTTCGACCTGATTCCTCAAGAAGGATACATAGGCGCCACACAGCTCGGTCATAATAAAATAAAAATCAAAGATTCCCCAAGCAACAAAACAGGGGCAGAAGTCATGTCTCGTTTGAAGATAGTGTGGATTCCGAAAGTTGTAATGAGATACTCGTTGAGGTTAAATCCCTTTTCTCTAGCCTCGTACACTAAAACCGCATTAATGACCAAAAAGACCTCTCGATCAGTATTTGAGAAATGCCAAGCCACGCAAATGAAAGCCAAGAAGGACATTCCGATCCTCGACTGAGTCCAGGATTCGCAAGCTAAAAAATGGATAGCCATTTAGAGGGAGTTTCGTGGATAATACCCCAGCCTGGAAAGAAAGCAAAATGAGAGAGTCTTAACGGTGAAAACCCTCGCGGGCACCTTAAGGCGAAGAAAGCTAAGAGAAACAAAATGAGAGAGTCTTACGGTGAAAACCTTTACAGGCACCATAAGGCGACGGGAGGTCGAGAGAAATGAGAGAATCTCATGAGTGAAAACCCTTTGAAGAGCACTATGAGGTGACAAGGCGAGATGGCTACAAGGTGTCTGCATGAGTCAAGGTTGGGACATTCGTTTGTTTCTAGCAAAACGCAGCCGTCAGAAAGTGATTGACATAAATAGACTGGGTAGATTAATCTCGAAGGCACGACATAACCATTGGATCAGATAAGTTTTTCCCAGTTTTGAGTTCAGAAAAGTTTTCCCTTTCCTTTCGTCATTCGCGGTCAGCATTCTTTATTTCATTTTTATCTATTCATTTTTCTCTCTTCTTGAAAATTTTGTATGTTTATGTCGAAAATTGACTTTTCAAAGCTTACTACCAAGTCTCCCAAAGCGGTACAATGGAGAAGAATAGGCGCGTAACAAGGCAATAAAGCAAAAGTCGTTCCGATAATAAGATTGGAACGACAAGTTGATTGGAAGGTTCACAGGAATTATGGAGTAGGATGGACACATGTTACACACCCGGAAGATAATTTCTCACAGCAGATCATCGACTAAAAGGGTCGGACCACACTGAAGTTGGAATAAAAAGGAGAGATGAGAGATCATCTATGGAAGGAGCACCATCCCCAGCAAGTATCAACGTCGTCCCCAAAAGTTCGAGGAAGGCAAAACAGCTAAAAGAGAAAAGAAAATTGCCCCAGCAAGAGTGGCACGACCACTCACTGCATTTTGAAACTAACAATTTTTCTTTGATTTAAAGCAGGAAAAGAGGGTTCGTCGGAGGAAAAGCATGCCACGTAGAAGATTATCAAACTGGGGCAGAAAATTTTCTCCCATTGCGAAAATTTTCTTGAAGGCAAATACCCAGTGGACAAGGATAAACAGCAACACAAGATTTTGGGAAGAAGGAAAATATCAGCTTCGAGCAGAGTAGTTTTGAAAGGCGCCAGACAACACGAGGAAGTGATCTTTGAGATTAGTATCGTTCCCGGCAGTTCTTGAAGAAATGAAACACTGATTTCGAGACTTTCTCAGCAGCATTATATCCCATAAGTTTTTCAGGGAAGCAAAGCGTGAGTCCCTCAGGAGGTTTGGAAAAAGGAAAAAGGAAAGGGGACTCCCCGCCAGGGTAATCCTCAGTCAGTGAAATTTCAATCCCCAGCGAGCCCGGGAGAGAATAAAGGTTGAAAGAAAAAGAAAATGAGAAAGTAGAGGAGATTTTCCCCAGCAGCATTATCCCCAGCAGATAAGTAAACAATTCTACAGATATCCCCAGCAGTCAAAGGAAAATAACACGATCCAGGAAGAAAGCAATTCCAAACAAGGTAATTCAGAAGAAAAGTGGCCCAAGAGATGACGCATGAAGAAGAAAATGGTACATGAAGCAAAGGAAGGCGATATGGATGGGATGGAGTTAGTGAGTTGTAAGTTGAAGTCAGGGAGCCCGCCTGAAGAATGGAGTGGCGATTTATTTCGAAGTTGTAATTAAAGTCAGGGAGCCCGCCTGAAGAATGGAGTATCGATTTATTTTAAAGTTGTAGTCGAAGTCAGGGAGCCCGCCTGAAGAATGGAGTGGCGATTTATTTTAAAGTTGTTGTTGAAGTCAGGGAGCCCGCCTGAAGAATGGAGTGGCGATTTATTTTAAAGTTGTAGTTGAAGTCAGGGAGCCCGCCTGAAGAATGGAGTGGCGATTTATTTTAAAGTTGTTGTTGAAGTCAGGGAGCCCGCCTGAAGAATGGAGTGGCGATTTAGTTTTAAAGTTGTTGTTGAAGTCGGGGAGCCCGCCTGAAGAATGGAGTGGCGATTTATTTTAAAGTTGGTAGTTGAAGTCAGGGAGCCCGCATGAAGAATGGAGTGGCGATTTATTTTAAAGTTGTTGTTGAAGTCAGGGAGCCCGCCTGAAGAATGGAGTGGCGATTTATTTTAAAGTTATTGTTGAAGTCAGGGAGCCCGCCTGAAGAATGGAGTGGCGATTTATTTTAAAGTCGTAGTTGAAGTCAGGGAGTCCGCCTGAAGAATGGAGTGGCGATTTATTTTTGAAGTTGTAGTTGAAGTCAGGGAGCCCGCCTGAAGAATGGAGCGGCGATTTATTTTGAAGTTGTAGTTGAAGTCAGGGAGCCCGCCTGAAGAATGGAGTGGCGATTTGTTTTAAAGTCGTTGTTGAAGTCAGGGAGCCCGCCTGAAGAATGGAGTGGAGATTTATTTTAAAGTTGTTGAGGAAAGCGGTAGAGTGTAACGGAAATCCCCAGCATGAATCCAATCAAGAGGAAGGCAACAAGGATCGGAAAGACAGGTTCAGACTTCGAAGGAGAATAGTTCGAAGATCACAAAGAAGGGACCAATGGTCGGAATTCGGCAATCAAGATAAGCCGAAATAACGATTGTCAGAAGAGAAGAAGCATGTGAAGAAAACATCAGATCCAGCAGGATGGCAGGGAACACGACAAGATCAAGTTGAAAAGATAGATAAGAATTTGCAATACTGTAACTTAGTCTAGCTTCTTATTTTTCTTTTAGCACGGTGTAATAAGGAGATCAGTTGAGCAGTAGCATTAGCAGCAACAGCAGTAACAGCAAGATCACAGCTTCATGGTAGTCCCAGCTACCAAAACTTCCCGAACTACATTGACCTGATTCCTTTTTAGCCAGGGATATGTAGGAGACCTTTTGAAGCAAAGGTTCGGTCAAACTTTTCCAAAAAATGCTTCATACGGAGTGCTCGAACGGGCAAAAATCGCTCGTATCCGCTCACTTATCTTTGCACGAAAACTCTTCATGTTTCCGCGCAAAGAGGGGCAGCTGTGAGCCCTATACGAGAATCACTCCAAAAATGTCAAAAATAAAAGAGTCTTTGTGTTTGTTTGCAATATTTGTGGATTACATGTTCTTTTTCTTATTGTTTGCATTTGTGTGCCCATGTCTATTTATTTAAATTAATAAAATAAAAATATATATATATATACCAAATATGTTGCATTTATATTTTTAGGATTAGTTGCATTAATATTTTTAGGATTAGTTCCGTACTTAGAAATAGTTAAGTTTATTTTTACGAAAATGAAAAAATCATAAAAATGTATTTTTCGCATTTCTTGTCATTTAATGTACAATTGTAGGATTTGGTATTTAATTATGTTAATTGTTAGTAAAAAATTAATTATATGTGTTACAAGTTAATCTTATTATATATATATATATATATATATATATATATATATATATATATATATATATATATATATATATATATATATATATATATATATATATATATATATATATATATATGTATGTATGTATAATACAATATAGAGTCTAGTTTTAGGAAATAAAGAGATAAGGAAATTAGATTTGGGCCAAAACCTAATCCGAAACCAGGCCCAATCGAGTTATCCCTGGTCCAGTCCAATTCATCCTCAATCGTGGCCGTTCATTTCGAATTGATCCTATGGCCACGATCTCCCCTATCACCCGTTCAGGAGGCATCGATCTGGGCCGTTTGATTCAGTTGATCTAACAGCCAATACCATATCATCACGTTCCAAGCTTGCCCCGACCCAGTCAACTCTGAACCGACCCAACCCTACTAAGAACAAACGGCGTCGTTTCTCCTTAGAAAATTAATCCAGGCCATTGATCTAACTTAATCGGATGGTCACGATTAAATCCCCACCCCCGTATATAAGCTTCACCTCTCAACCCAGCCCCCTAAGCTAAACCCGTCTTCTCCATACCCTTCAGAGACCAACCGTCTTCAGCCTCACGCCGCCGTCCTCCGCCCACCTGAAATCGCCCACGGCGGCGGACGGTGGCCAATGACCTCCAAATTTACACCAGCCCTTCTCCTCACCTCCTTCTCCTCGAATCCGGCCTTCATTGGTCTCGAATCTATATCAAACGCATCGAATATTGGATCGAAGGTCTCCGGGATTTGAAATTTTATCCCAAACCACCCCAAACTCACCTCAAGCACTCCCATGACCTCCCTCATACCCCTACTAGCCCTGGTTCAGCTCGAATCTTGCCAGAAC